>JABFPJ010001173.1:0-28030 GCA_022817425.1 Gryon sp. ZL-2020 | reverse complement strand
AACATTAAGAAAAACGCACTTTTTTGAATTCGTATCTCAATGACTCAATTATATGTAATTTATACAAAAAATTCGAAAATAATTTTTGGAATGATATTTAGGGGAGAAAATGAAAGAAAAAATAGGTGTCTTGAATTAAGATGTTAAAAGGTCGCGAAGTACCGTGAAATCTGGTGGTTTCCCCCATCTGGCAACAACGCTGGTTCCTCTGCAGAACGTGCGCAGACGATCACGCAACCGGTTTGCGCAGGTCCCCGTAAAAAGCCGCGAGCGCGATTCTGTCGGTCTTTGGATAACGCGCGGCTCTCGGTTCCTTCAGTAAACGTTCGAAGCACGACTGTGTTCCGCTGCCGTCTATCCCCATCCTTCTATCGCGTGACACCCTCGCGTTTAGTTAACGTTAGTTTTACGGACACGCGAATTTTAAGTGGCGCAAAATAAAAATCGACATTCCAACTCGACGGATTATCGAGTGGTGATTTTGTTTGCTGTTACTTTTTTAAGTTGCAAAACAAAAAAAAAAAAAAATTGAGTTTCATAGTGCCAAGAGGAAGTTTTTCGGATTTGCAAAATCGGAAAAACAGAGTCGAGCTTTCACAATGTTTCGGTCAATATCAGTGATCAGCTTTTGTGTGTTGTTACTTTTTGCACAAGGTGAGTCAATTTTCACACTTTCATGTGGGTAGACGGAAGAGACGGCTGTTGCTTCAGCGGAAAGTTTGCGCGCCGCAAACTTTTTAAACATTCATGTAAATCTTATAGTCAAATCAATTTGCATTCGAAATGGTGCATTTCTTTAATGCAAATATTTTCATAAATTACTATAAAAGTGCCATAACAGAACAGTAATCCTTGATAACGTCAAAATGACGTTTACTTTTTATTTAAAAATTGTTTAAACAATATCTAAATGATTTGTAAAAAAAGTCTCTGCTTTGTACGGGTATATGTTTTATGAACTGAAGCTATTAAATTGATTTCAAAATGGTTCCAATTTCGTAATTCTTGTATTAATTGTTTATAATAAGTGAACATTATTCTTATGAGAATTAATTATAAACTGAATATAATTAAAAACTGAATAATTATTTAATTATTTAATTATAATATTTAATGCTAAACAAGATTACAGTTATAAAATTAAAAAAATATAATATTATACTTATCTCCATTCCAGATCCAATATAAATTTTAGATGACAATCAAGTTTCCTATCAAGCTTGAAAATATTGATCAAAATGTATAATCAAAGTTACTTATAATAAAAAGGTTACACTAATGTTAGTTAAGATGCAATAAAAAAGTTATTACACCCATAAATGTGCAGTATTCTAACTGGCAATATCGAAAATTAGTGTAAACTTATTTTTATATTTTCTAAATTTTACAGCTTCAACAAAAGAAATACATTTTCAGTCAATTATTTTATTTGCTTAAATTTCATTTATATTAAATTTTATTGTGTTTTATTGAATGAATATGAAATGAATATGAAAAACAATTAAATGAAATCTTGATTAAAAAAGAGCATTTGTTTTTTCAAACAAAAATATTTGTCGAAAAAAATTTTTAAAAATTAATCTTACACCCAGAAAGGTTTAGTTGAAAAAATAAAATTATATTTAAAATAACTAAATTTTCTTTAATTTAACTTATTTAACTTAATATTTTATTAACTTCAACAATTTTTTAGTTTTTCCAACTAAACTTTTCTCTAAGTTTACACTTATTACAAATAACGTAACTTATTTTGAAATTTACTAATTTACTTAGACCTTTCAAAACGTCAGTTACCGTAAATTGAAAAGTTCCGAATGTTTACTGAGCTTGAGTTTGGTCAATTTGTTACTAATTTTATTAGCTTTGATCACTTTTGATTTGTTAACTGAACTTACGACGAAAAGAAGAAAAAATAGAAAAAAGCACTAAAGGTATAAAGAGGAACATGAAAGTATGTTAGACGTGGGTGGTCCGTAAAGTATTTTGAATGCACGCATTGATATCACTGCAACAATGCTGCATAAAGATCTGTACGAAATGTCGGTTTAAATCTGCGAAGACAGGGTTGAATTATATTTTGGATTTGATTTTAAATGGCTCTCTTAAAAACGTTTATATGCTAATCTTAAGGGGCCACGCCTTTTTTCGCGCTCGATACTGATGGTTTTATTACTTCGTTGTCGATTGCACCGCCAGTTGCTATTGAAGTTGTTCACAAGAAAGCAGTGAAAAAGTTGATGAGTTTTCACTGCAATTAGGTGTTAACTAATCCACTTTAATCAAGAAAATCAGCTATTTAATCTTTTAAGCAAAAAAAAAAATATTTATAGAGGATGACTCAAAATGATAACACGAAGATGTTATTTTTTAATTCAACCTTATACTTTATAAAATTCAAACCATAATTTCTAATGACCACTTAGTTAAAAAAAGAGTTAGTTTTAGGTTTTCGTGTCACATTGCAAAAGTAGTGTACATCATTTTGTTCTATTATTATGTTTCATTTTCTGACTTGTATTTAAATTCAATTAGACTGGCACTCTGTTTTCTATTTAGATGCTTGTTTAGACGGTTAGTCAATTAGCAAGTTTTTATTTTGCGAAACAAGTTTTGTTTGTTCGACCACATTCTTTGGTTAAAAAAATGGCTGAAATTACTTACAAACATGTTCATGATTGTTTATTTTAAATAATTTATTAACCATTTCAAAATGTATAATATTTTTGAGTTGTCAATTTTTGTTTGTAATTCGCACAAATAATGTATCTATCATGATTCGTTTAGTTTAAATTACGCTGAAGAAAAGGAAAACAATCCATCCTGATTTGCTGATGTATAAATTTATCGCGTTTCACCAAACTGTGTGAAAGAAAAATATGTACGATCGGCTTCCGACATGGGATTCCACTTACGAAATTGAACCGAATCCGTACAAGTTGCAGACGTAAGTGTACAAGAACCCATATACGTCGCGGTAAAATCTGCGTAAATTCCTGCAGGAATTTCCGTAGGATTTATCCTCGTGTACATTCCAACGTGTTTATTATGAGATTGTAACTATCGAGTAATTTTTCAAAAACAAAAAAATAACATATTTATTACCACTAAATAATGTTTAGTATCCCATAAATATTTTTCAAAATTGTTGTACTTTTGGTTTCTTTACCAATACATAATTTTTGAATTCCCCTTTTTTAAGTTTAAAATACAATAAAAAAATGCTGAAATCATATGTCCATAAATACCACAATTTTACGGTACGACTACCTTTAACGTTCAGTTTTATTAAATTTTCAATAAATTATTCGGAAAAAGATATTAAAGGTATAATTTGAAAGAAAAAATGGCATTTTTTATTACACCTCAGACCCGCAGAAAATATACCTTAAGAAAGTGACAATCTAACAAGCCATTGAAATTATTGCTTATCTTTTCATTTTCAAATCAAAAATAATGAACTGGTACTGACCACTTCATCCGTAAGATCTCGCGTTTATAAAACAAATTGAACATCAGTCAATGTGAAATTACCTCGTGCGGAGAATCGCATTAAATTGTTTGTAATCGATCGTTTGATATGCACCTGTCAAATGGCCAATTTAACGCCAAACAACATAGCAAAAGTTAGCTCATTTGAAAAGTGAAATTTCCGCGACTGCAGGCCATTTTACAACTTTCGCGATCGCGAATGTCAGGAATGCTTTAGCACGTTGTTGCTTACGTCATGCATAATGTCGTCTCACTCGGACTTGTAATGAAGCAATTGAAGCCAATTTAGGAAATTTCGTTGTTCACTTTTTCGGGTGCACAACAAAATTAAAAGTATTTCGAAATGTTGATATAAACATATGGCGTGCGTACACTTGCGCATACAAAAGTATAATTAAAGTGGATGATATTATTGTGCGTAATTGGCGAACAGTACATGCTGTATTTGACGCCTTTATGACCAATTATTGTGTTTAAATTTTGCTTAAAAGTGACCGATCCTTTACTTTCTAGCAATTTTGAAACAACAAAGTTGTAATCTCAAATTATTTCTTCAGTTTTTAGACAAAATTACTTTAAAGAGGAAAATTAAATTTAATGAATGAAATAAAATTCAACAGAAAACATCACAATCTGTTCGTTTTTTTATACTTGGTCATAAACACTGCCGAGTTTCTTGATTTCTCGTGGTATCACAGATGGGATCTTAGGATTCATTATATAATCCAGGTGTGGGGTGGAAAATTGACTGAAGTCAGAGGGAGCGAGAGGTGGATGCAAGACCACCCGCATGACCGACATTTTTGACGTGCCTTTCAAGCAACTTGAGTTCTCTTAAGTACTTACTTATTACCAAAATTAATATACTTTAATTTGTACCAATATAATTTAGCTATCAATCACACTTGGTTCAATTTAGAATTACATTTGTATTTTCATCCTTTTTCATCGTCGCTATCCCGCGTAAAATTCCCATCGAAAAATATACCAATATTCTTAATAAAAGCCCGTTTTTCAAGGTCAATTTGGCACTGAATGAAACCAGTTCTCTTGTTGGGGTTTTGCATTTAATGCTTTTTTTTTATTTTCGTTTCATTTTTTTTATTTGGTTCCACATCGTCTGAGATACCAACAGCCATGTCTGCACACCTTTCGCTGATTAACGTATGAATGAATTCTGCGCAACTTGAATAATTCGTAACCGAAGAGTCAAGTAGAATTCTATTCGACCTACTTATTGTCGTTTAAAATAGTTTACTCGAGCGTATAGTTGAGACGTAATTGTGTTCAAATCGAAAAACAATCGTGATTAACTGAAACCAACTTTTTTGCCGTTTAAGATTGTAATTCAATATATTATGCTAATTTGAATACTGCAAAAAAGTGTTTTTTACGTAAAAATACAAATGAAAACATTACTAGTCATAGTTCAAGAACTGAATGAGCAAAAAAGAAAGAATAAACAAAGTAAAAATAAGTTCAATGATTGATAATAATAAGAGACTTTTTCCTTTGACGATAAAAATCATTGATGCCTCGTCTGAGTTGGATTACGAAGCGAGCGCGCGTTTTCGTGACAGATAAAAGATCGCGTTGCCACGCGATTTATTAATAACACGTAATGGAGCACGCTGGGTACATTGAACGTAGACCCAATGTTGTTGACGGTCATAGACCAGTCGGAAGAAGAAGGCATATACCGGCATCCAACTATGTTGCTCGTAATTGGCGCACTGAATTCAATGACGGTCTATTAAAAGATCAATTGCTCATCCGTAGCAATTTTTATTCGTGTCTGAATATCGCGTGGAGACGCAGCCATCAGATCCGTATCTTACGCGAAGACACTCGCGCCCCCAACTATTGAGGACAATACGGTTCATCCGCTTAACTGTTTTTCATTGATAGATTATCGTAAATCGACCTGATTCTTAAGTATAATCAATTTCCGCGTTTCACATTGCAGACAAAAAATCAAATCAAAATTAATTTTGCATTCAATCTTGTTTATCAATTTTTTTTTGCATTCAATTTCTTATTTCAAAATAAGAATAGTTTCATTCACGCAAAATAAAAACCTAATAATGCTTACCAAAAAGTATGGTAACGAGAAGATATGATTTCATTAATAATTTTATTATACCACTATTGGAAAAATGTTGCGCAGATGAGCACAGCGCAGAATTGAAAGTATGCGCAATAGGCTACTGCGCAAGATTTTTCCAATAATGATATAGTAAAATTATTTATTAATGCCTGAAATCATGTCTTCTCGTTATCATACCTTCTGGTATGGTAAATTATTAGGTTTTTATTTCGTGTGTTCCAGTTTACAGACATTCAATTTTGACTTTTGGGTAATTCATTCTTAAGGTTATTAACCTTTTTTTACATTTTAGGGAATACTTTTTATTGAAAAAAGTAGATATAACCTTTCACTATATTAATGGTTTGGAATTCTGAGCGTATAAAATAGTAAGATCGACGGAGCATAAGGGCTGAATATTTTTTTTCCTCTCATTTCATACAAAGGCCTATTTGGATTAGTCTTTGCTGAAGACGGCCGAAACTGTAACGCCTTGGTACAATGGAATCTAATAAACAATTCTATCTCGTCCGATCTATCTCGTTTTTTTTCAATCTTTTTCGTCTTCTTATACTTTTGCTTTGAATCTTATTTTAGTGAGTGATACAAAGTGAGTTTTTTCCGCCCTTTTTTTCGCAGTCATCCTCTCACATTCTTGCTTTAATATATGTGATAAACTGTCCGAGAAAAGTAACGCTTTTTATCTTTCTTACTTATTGTCATTTATTTTGACAGAAATTCAATTAAATTAATTTTCAAGAGATAGAGAGAAAAGAAAATACTTTTATAGAACAAAATTACAGAATGAAATTCAAAATACATATGTTTATTAAGATCAAACGATAAGCGCAGTTACCGGAAACTAATTTTTTTCTGTTTCTTCTAAACGAGGGTTGGAAAACATGAATATAACTGAAATGAAAACGTAGTTGCAAAGTTGTGGTTTTCAAGTCCAAAAAGAGATCGAAAAAATTCGAAAAATATGCTTACGTAACAGTTGACGACCCTTAGTTAAATAGCACAAAGAGGGACATTCTATCGCGACTATCGATTGCGGGATATGAAATTAATTTGGCGAGACGTAAAAAGTTGCTGACCCTAAACCTATATTACGTGTTTCCCTAATTTTCTATGTATTATATACAGTGGAGCTCATTGTGCTATTTCTTTTAATTTGGTGACCTCGAACTTTTCATTCATGCAATATTGTAGATTTTAAGTATTCTTATTTTATACTTTGATATAATAACTCAGATATATGATGCATACTTTTAAATAATATATATATGCAAAATAAACTCATACTCTAAAAATTGTATTAACTTAATCTTGCTTATGAAATCGATAATTTACATGTTGAAAGCAATAAGATATTAATAAGGATATATTTAGGCCAATTAAATTAACCATTCAATTAAATATTAAAGGTCCAAATTATAATTAATTTATACACTTTTATGTAAATTAGTTGTATTTATCAATAAATAGGTATATGATTGTAATAAAAATAAATATTGAACCCAATAATTAGACAAATACATAAATAAACATTACATTAATCAATACAATTATGTTATTAATAAAACTATGTATAACATTTATTTTTTTGTAAACGATTTGCATAATATTATCTTTAACTTTGTACTCGAAGAACTAAAATTGTGTCTCGACATTAATAATTTTTATATAAAAAATTAGTCTTTATAAATAAAAGAATATATTATAAAAAATGAACAAGACGTGTTTACATAAAATGTCATATTTATTACAGCAGTCCTAATTACAAATTATATAACATAATACTTATTTTGTTCTACAATAAATGTGACATTATTTATTTATGTGAAAAATATACAAGCATTTATACTACAGATATGTTATCATATACACTTTGCATATATGTCAAGGAATAACACATAACATTTAAAGATATATATAAATCCACAAATACTTCTTACAGCACCAACTCTTTACGCGGAATAAGTAAAACTAAACTGAGTCTAACATAAATTAAATGTTTGACATAATCTAACATAACTCAAACTGAAACTCATTCTTGTCAGAGTACATGTAGCATAATTTATCCGAAAAACAAATAAAATGTACAGCACTCCCCCCCCCCTCCTTTTCCCCATAAAACAACAAAAGCTGGCGATTTGAGAAATTGGGTTAAGCGCGTGACATGACTCGGACCTCCTCGGTGCATTGAAGCCACCAGTCTTTGTGTTTACAATCTGCTGGCGAAACGGGCCCTGAAAATAGTCACCGCATGCCGTCTTCGTAGCATCTGCTTAGCACGGTCTCTGCTAGCCGATGCCTACCAACTTACTACCTGGTCACCTGGCGTCCCTTCCTCCGCCCCTCTACCTCCAAAATCGAAATACACCCGCTCATCGCTTTTAAATCGCAACGATCCGCCAGATTATACTTCAAACCAAATCGACCAAAATTGTGTTCTCCTTTTCAAGGATATATTTCCAACTTTCGAAGAATTTTCATTCTTTTTCCCCATTTTTCCTTTTATTTATGTTTTTTTTTCTTCTTTCTTCTAGTACTTTTTTTTGAAAAATGACCGGAAAGGTCGTTCATATATGAAAAGAAAGACGTGCAATTTTATTGTTTATCAGGGCGCATTCAAATTTTTGGAATTTAAATGACGAAATAAGCTGAAAAGACGTGGTTCGGGGTGAACTTGAATGAACCGGCATTTCGACGTTTTCTTTGTGTCACGTACGTTTGAAAAATAAGATTTCGAATTTTGAGATCGTAATGGAGTGGGGAGAATGAGATTTCACGATTTGACTACGACGAATGATGAATGAAAGTTTGATATCTTTCGTTACATATTTTAATGAGAGCCATCGCGTCATCCATCAAGACTACCCAAAATGTTTACTTAAGATTTATGTTACAAATGAAAACTCAAAACAAATGTTTAGATAGCTCTTTGGAGTTTCTGAATTTATATGTTTTTTTTACATCGATGATGTTACAGTTATACATGCAATGTGATATAATGACAATGTCCTAGTAATTCTGTATTTTTTATATGAAATTTGTCTTTTCACTACAAAAACATTCATGATATTTTCAATATTATGAAATTACATAATAATCTTTACCCTTAAAAGTTTGAAAATGTATTTTACATAACTGTTTACATAGCAACAATTTTCTTTAAACTTGTTATATTATTGATAATAAATTAGCAATTTGTATACTTTATTAATTTTTATACGTATATTTATGAATAAATTATTGCGAAAATAACATAAGATATTGATTTGTATTTAATTTGTTTAATTACATAGTCACAATAAAATATTTACAATTAAGTAAATGATTATAATTTGTTATATTAATTTATTATATGACAACATTTACGTTAACATTCGTTCAATTAAATTTGTTGTTCTTTCGGTTCTTAATAACGATTTGATTACTAATGTATCTCGTTTTCGATAACATTCAATTAATTAAATAATTTTATCTCCCAGCATATGAATATTTTCTAAATTATTCACAATTTGATTTAATTATACATTCGTTCATATCATAATTGAAATTAATTATTGAGTATAATCAGAAAAATCCGTTACTTTCACGTAGTTATTGTTTATTGAAATAAATACAATAGCATGTATAAGAAATTGAAAATATGTTTTTATCGAATAAAACCACAAGACAAGTGTTATTTTAGCATTCATCCTTAGGCCTTTGTTAACACTTTTCCTGCGTATTTGTTGATAAAATTATCCACAACGTAGAAGAGGTGGGCAGGTTGTCATGAGGATTGATTGACATGGCTTGTGTTACAGCTGCTAAAGGGCGGAGAGTGTTCGGCTTCCTATCATAGTTTCTCTTTCGGCGCGGATACTTGCTTTTCTGATGCTCTAAAACGTATGACCTGAATCTGAAATTCATCAAACCGATTTTTCGGAAATTCGGCTCCAACCCAACTTCACGCATCTGTCTATACATAATTAGAATAATAATACACGCGAAAAAGAATATTTCTTTCTTTTTTTTGTTCATTTTAACAAAACTTTTTGTCGCTTTAAAAAAAAGTTTTTTAATTAGAATAAACTCATGGAATTTGATTGAAAAAACTTACCTTTTGTATGAAAACAGACTAGAATAATTGAAGTTTATAATATTAAGCAAAACAATGTTGAAAGTCTCGCATGACATAAGATAATGAAATGCTGAAGTACATATAACATCACAATGTTATCCTTCACTAAAAATTTAACGATTCATTACTTTGTTTGAAATAATTGGTTTTTCTCATAACAGAGATATTCTTTCTCATTTATACACTTGGACATAAATATGCGTTTCACGTTAATTAAAATCTGTCATAAGTCATCAAGTGAATTACAATAACTCTCAATAAATTTATCTATTTTTAGCAAAAGAGAGTTAATTTTATTATTATGCGCTAAAACGTTATGTAACAATTGATTTTTAAGACTTAAAGTAAATGTAAAATGAAGCAAATGAAGACATATATAACACCTATGTAATTTGTCCTAAAATCTAATTGCGACACAAATTGTCTTTATTTGATTAATACATAGACACAAAGAAATGCGTCTGCACGTTTTCACCTGAAAGCTCAATTCCACTCCCTCCATGCATTAACACAATTACTCCATAAATAATCCCGAACCTGTACGCTTTTCCATCCAAGCGTCTGTACAATAGTCTACAACAAAAGACCAATGGGCAGCACATTTATTCTCATTGGACAAGTCGCGAATTTCGTGCGGTTTTATGTCGGCGGATATGCCTTCAGGCCTTATTCTCCTAAGGTTTTGAACAAAAGTACGTGACGAAATGAAATTTTCACACAGCCTGTTTATTTCCCGAGACGTGTTACATTTTCTTTGTCAGATCAATTTTCAAACCAGCCAATTTGATGGACTACTACTGCTTCCTCATTTTAGATTTTAATGTCAGTTCAATATATATACCGTCATAATTTTCGAGAAAAAATGTGTTAACATCGCCGAGAAGCATTGTAGTGCGCTTAAGAGAGAAGGCCATCGGAACGGAGAATAAAATAAAGGAGTTGGGTATTTCTCTCGAACCACTGAATTATAGGATTACAGATCCCTTTATATTACACGCAACCATTCACAAACCGTACCGACAGAGGATCTGAATTTTAATCAGCTTCTTCCTTTTTTTTCTTCATTTTTCGTTTTCTATGTGTCGTAATCTTATGTACACACAAACAATTTTGCATTCTGGGTTAGTCTGTTTGGCGTCGTTTTCAGCCGCTTAACACCAATTTGTCGAGGAAAACTTTGAGTGTGGTTAAAGAACTAATGAAAATGAGAAATAAAGAAAAAGGAAAACACGGAAGAGTATAATAATAAGATGGTATTATGCGTGAACGTGTTTTTCAATATTTCGTATAATAGTATAATTATAAGTATGACAGTGTTGAATGAAATATGGATTTTACTTCATTGTTTGAAATAAGAAAATAAGTTGTCACAAGGAAAAAAATAGTTTTGAATAATGTTTTTTTTATTTTTGTCGATGTCGTGACAACATTTTCAATACGTAATGCAGTTTTAACGGATTGAAAAAGATCTACTTTTTGTTCCGGGTAGATACAATGTTTAAAATGTGCCATAATGTTATGCATTATAAATTAAAAATTAGCATATAAAAAGTGATTTTTATGTTCCAGTTTCTTTATATTATTTCACCATAAATCTCGTATTTTCGAAGTTTTCCTTTGACTGTCAAATATGATTTAGTTTGTGTCTGAAAGACAAAATAAATGTTTTTTTTTAACATTTATTTTAATCAAAAGAAAAATTAGTTCTACTTTACTTATAATTTACTGATCAGAAGTGGATTTAGGTTTTTGAATTGGATGAAGGATATTTGAAAGATTCAAGAATTTGTGGACTTGAAATATGTAAAATGAATAATATTCGCAAAAAGCATCGGTATTTTGGGTCTATAATACAAACGAGACACGCGCTGTCGAATTCTAAGAATGTTGGATATGTGACTTTGATTTAAAATTTATCGTTTCATTGGATCGAACAAATTTACGTATCAATAGTTGTGATAATGTTTTATTGGGTGGTTTTGTTCTCACAAATCATGCTCTTTCAATAATTTAATCGAAAAGTCATTCTCTATATATAATACTCAACACTTAATTTAGGATTATTGCAATCATGCTCTTATTTTTCGTGACACGATAATTTTTATTTATAAATTAACTAAATTCCTTTTTAGGTCAGTTTTTCCCGAAACCTATAAATGATAAATTTTTCAAAAATCTACGGATTTAAGATTTTATATAACATAAATTATAAATCATATTTAATTGTTTGACAAATTAAAAATTCATCAAGAAAACATCAATCCCGCCAAAGAAAGGTTTCAAACGCGATCAAAAAAGGTTGGCGTTTAAATTGAAATCAGCACTTTTTAACGAAAAGAAAATTTCCCTTAATCTATCATTAGTCAAATAAATCATTTTTCAAAAAAAAAAAAAAAAAAAAAAATATTAGAGTCCCTTAATCATGGATTCTCACCGACCGTTATAATCACGATAATCGGTTCGGCAACCAAAGTGAAGTAATTTAATTAACGAGCGATCCATCAAAGTTACACATTTTCCAACGAATCTTATAATACCTATAATTACGACAAATTAATGATGTCCGGCCGCGCGTGTTTCCCGACGAGGAGCGCAAACAAGCAGACATTAGTCGTCGATTACATAGCGTCATGTAAATATTGTAAAGTTGTATAGCGTTTTTCGAAATCACAAAAGAATGTTGGAACAAAAATTAGGCAATTTGAGACGAAAGTGTCCGGCGATGGGTTCTGGTTTTTTTAACGCCGCTTATTTTGTTACCTAAACTCACAAACATTTGGATTACGACTAACGGCATACGTGTCGATTGAAGTACCAAACACAAGAGGCCTCTTGCGGGTGGAAGACTTTTTTTTTCCTATCTCTCGAACGTTAACGCCACTTCCGATGAATAACCACTTTTCGTTACCTCAATAGATGTCTTTGTTTTGAGTTCGCCATAATAAATGCTCTGATGACTTCACATTAGTCTTAAGTATTCATCATAAGAATTTTATTCACAGTTAGTGGAATTTATTTGACTGATAATTGTTGAATGTGTATGATTTATGTACTTTTGCGTTTTTTCAATATTGAAATTCTTATTTCTCTTTAAATACTTAAATCTCTTTCATTTTATGGGAAAAATTTGAAATTTTTATGATTCAATTTTGAACATTTTTTATATGATAAAAAACTGTATATTGTAATTAAGATATATTTATAATAGTCTTTGCCATAGAAGCTACACTAATTTGTGATAATAAAGAGAGTCTTCAGGTATTATTAAGTATGATTTGTATGTAAATTCAAATCGCTTTTTTTTCTAACATCGAATCGATTTTCGTAGTAAAAGAAGATGAAGAAAGAAAGCGATATGAATACGTAATAAGATGAATTAATGTCAAGTGTGATCAAATCGGTACGAGATTAACTTGCAGGACCTCATATAAAAGTTCGCGTGCGCTCGGCTCGTTTTATATTAATAAGCAGGGCGCACGCTTTCAACCAATGAAAGCACTTTGTGCCCAAAATGAAAGCATTGTTCAACAATACGACGTTAAAATTGAGGTTATCTCGTAGAATAATGCAATTAAGATGCGATTAATCGTTCGCCATATTTACATATCAATATATATTTCCAACAAGCTAAGATCAACAATATTATATACCCCTTAAATTTCAATTCTCTTTAGAATAAAAGTAAGCGTGGAGATTTGTATTTACAGATAAAATTGAACTGCAATGTAAATTGGCTAAATTTAGATTAGTATTTGCAGAACATATATGTAAAATACATTTTTTACTTTATCTCAAGTTAATGATATACCTCGGAATTATAATAAATATATATGCAAAAGAAACTGATTAAATTTAATTAATTGTTAGTTTAATAATTTTAAAAAATTATTTGTTGTAAATCAGAAACACCTCTTTTCTTTTGAAAAGTAGAACGGAAATAAAAAGGTGAAAACGTGAATGAAAAAAGTGTCAATTTTCTTCCTTATTGAGTAACAGAATACTCCAACGAAAGGCTTCGTTCAACATTTATTAATAATATGTATTCTTCCGAACATTTGAACAGAATAGTTTCATTCGTTTTTGAACGAAAGAAATGCATTGCCTACTGCATTTTGAATGTACAAAAAAAAACTGATCAAACACTGAACTAGGGCAATGGTAATTTTAAAGTTAGACTTACAAAACGAAGAAAGAGTAAATATTTATCGTATTTTAAATTGGAAATTCCGTAATGTTGGCACGTCACGAGAGCCATGCAATAAGCACAAAATGATATCATTTGCGATGTATTCTGACGAACGTCAGGATTATTTTAGTTGTAAAAATGTGCCGTAAGTGTAATAACATTTAATACATTTCGATGGTTGAACGACAGGCATCAAGCAATATTATAAAGTCTTGGGAACGTCGATCTAAAAATATCCCAAAAACGATTGAGATAAATGGCGAAGCGAACGTGTCTGGTGCGCGGTTTATTAATGGATTGGCATTATGAGAATTGAACATTGTCGTGGGCGTCGCGCGCACATTACGTTACAAAAACTTTCGCGTGTCTTCATACACGAAATAACAATTTTTGACACATTTACAGCATAAATATATACTTTTGAATCTTACATTAATCCCAGCGTGACGTTATTTTTCGCTGTAAATGCATCAATTTGCGTGTTTGATCTCAAATTTCGCACCGCGAGAAGAATTTCAAGACACGAGAGTAAACATGATGTTAGATATAAATTTGCAGAGATTAGTCTAGGTCATACGGGTTTCGAGAAATCATTTGGAACAGTCCAAGATAGATAGAATAGAATGTTTAAGATAGCGATGAATTCTCGACGGATTTAGAAGAACGTACATAAATTGAATCGCAAATTAAATTACGACTTATTTATAAGATTTTGCTGAGCTTTCTCACATTTTTTTTCTGTTTCCTTTAGGATTATTTGTCTAGACTGGATAACCATGTTACAGATATTTTAGAATTATATAATAATATCATTAAACAAATGCCATTCAATATTTAACATTCTTTATACTTTGTTCAGTGCAATATTTCTCAGTAAAGCAAAACGTATTTTTGCAATAAAAAGACGAACATTATGTTGATCCCTAATTTGCTCTTCCAACTTGTTCGTCGATTATCCTCGTAGGTGTTTCTTACGATACGGCTTCGCACATAACCTTTTTACTGTTACATGATTTCCGTTGATTTCCTTGAATTCATCCTTCCTATTTCATCATCGCCGCAAACTTGATTCACTGATATAAAAAAGAAACAACATTTTCATCAAACAATCACGCAGTTTTATAAACTGCGGAGAATGAACATTCAATAATTGAAATGACAAAACGAGACTTAAATTTGAATTTGCAAATTTCTCACGAGAACAAAAGCTGGGAATAATATTAGTTATTTTCTCAGTTGCTGAACCCGCGTTTCTAGAACTGAGCTTCAATTTGCGTTCCGATGAATCCGTAATTGCGATTAATTGTAAATCGTGATAAATTGTACGTTAATGAACGGTCGGACGAAAGGATGAATCATAGAATGTTCTACGGGACTTTCAATTAGTGGCGGGGGAGAAAAAGAGAGACGAAGGTTTGAAATCGCGCGAATGAAAGAATGACAAAAAGCATGGACTCTGTGCACTAGTGAGCATATGGTGACCCACAGGCATTACGTCATGCCGCAAACTCGAAACGACCACCCGTTTTGTTTCGGGGGAGAACCGCGTTATTTTCATTCGTAATCCTTCTCACTAAAGTACAAACTTTTAGCGTAAAACATTTCTAAACATTGTCGTTTAAAACTCTTTCTTTCTCTGTCCTTTTTCAATCTTTGATGCGTGTAAAGAAATATGTCATTGTAAAACAATGTAGCCAAAGAAATAGTCATTTCTTGGACGCTTTTAATAACGGTATCGAATGACCAAGTATCAAGGTTTATTGCACAAATAATCATATCTATGTGAGGACATACTTTACGATCGTTAGCAACATCAATCAGTTCGAAGTTTAAAGTCGTTCTTGTGGGAATTACGAATCTATAAGTCTGTGTGGGAATACATACTATGTATGTATATATACTTTACGTAGAGAAGTAGGTCACAATTGCAAAGAGGATTTCTGAAGTTGCCTACTTGAGAATGTCAAATCTATGGGAAAAACGAGTGTCGTGAATTTAATTTGTTTACACATTGGCGACGATGAAAAGTAGACATTGGAAGAATGGTCGAAGGATGTTTTTTAGATTTTTATTCAACCTCTGCTACATAATTAAGTGTGAACTTTTTGACCTTGGATGCACAAAAGTTGCCGGTTTAATGATCTCTCATTATTTAACTTTTGAATAATTTCGGTAAAAATTCATGTTATTTGAAGAAAAGTTAAGTTTTTGAAATGTAATATTTTTATATCTATTCTGGTAACTGAAATGTTACAATGAAATGTTAAAGTATTAATTTTCAATATGGGTTGAATATTCAACGAAGTAAATCTATTAATAATCCATTTCATAAGAAATCTAAAATGTCATAACTTCGCGTGAGCCATAACCTATATTAACTAATATCTAAAAAATGTTAGGCCTGACAAACCAAACTTTACTGTTATTTTTATGACTCTCTTTATCAATTTCACATTTTTACACGCAAAAACTTCAGCTAAAAGAATCAAACAAAAAATAGTTAATATTAAAAAAAATAAAACATTATACATATGTATATTTTCATATCCATAAGAAAAGTAATCCATTTTTATTCTCTCATAAAAAATAATTCATTCAAAACCCTTCGCCTTTTATGTCACAAAATGTCCAAACTGCAATAAAATTTATTGACACCTTTTTTCCCTCGATGGTGAATAGAAGTTAGTTGTTCGTAGTTGTTAGAATGCAAATGTTTAAAATGCCTGCAAAGGTTTGATAAAACGACGAAAATGCAATGATTTACATAACTTTGCGCATCAATAAGCGGATAAAAGTTTCTCGTCGAAGCACGACAGTAGACTCAACGGAATTCGATTCTGCGAATTAGCCGGTCAAGAATGAAGCGAAAAGAAAAAAGAAAGAAAGAAAGAGAAAAAGAAATTCTCGCAACGAATCACACGATAACGTCTAAGGTCGATGAAATGTGTCAGTGAATTTAGAACTCGTTTGACGTCGAGCCACTGTTACGCCCCAAACGAAAGACAAATTACTTATTTGCTGACCAGATTACTCGGCATAGTCTCGAATCAATAAATCGGCCGCATGATAAGAGAAGACGTTAAAAGTTCCCCTAATATTTTTTTTAATTGTTCAACTTTTATCGCTTTGTTTCATATTCGTTTCAAAGTCATAAGAATATATATTATTAAAAAAAAACTTATTAAAAAATAATTATGAAAAATAATATATTTACTTTTTTAAATTGGATTTTGATTTTTTAATGGAAATTTGATTTTGACAAAAGAAATATTGAATTGAATAAAAGATAATTTTGTAATAATGTTATTTATTGATTTTTTGTTCATTTTTCTCGCATTTCACTAAGAATTAAGTTGAAAAAAAGGCAATTGGTTCAATCGGCCGATCCTTTTTTATCCGGCCGTCATTGATCGGTTCGAGTGCATCTGGCCATACTTTTTGCAACCTTTTTATGCGCTCTTAGCCATAATCCGCACGCGACTTTAATGCGCGAATTCTAATGACGATAAAATCATCGTCCCGGCATACTTTGATGCACCGAACCAATTCGCGATCTTTGAAATTAACCGATGCTGTGATGTCACCAGTACGGTGCTATCAGTGGACGATTTTTGTTCGTTCAACCGTTGCGATAACAGCAGTTTATCATGACAAATATTGGTATATGCGACTGACATATAAAAAATAGTCAATTTCTGTCTGCCTTTTTTATATCAAAAAAATGCCATACAAAAATGAATGTATCGAATGCAAATATTTAATCAATTTGAATCGGAAAAAAAAGGAATGAAAAAATATTGATGTAATTTTGGCTTCTTTCATTGGACTGCTATAACATTTGCCGATTTTTACGTTTATCTTTTTGTCCATTCATTCATTCGCAAAATCAAATACGCTTTTTTGCGAACAAAATGAGAAACAATAAAACTGTTCGATCGGCGAATGACGAAAGTGAGATCTTTTTTTGTCAGAGGGAAGATTAATGAGTAAGGTGTTTTCGAAGCCGCTTCATTCTACGCCATTAATTTCGCCGGGACAAAGAAAGTTGCGATCGATTTCGATTTAATGTATTCGTCTTTTTCGGCCGTTGCTTCTGGATTTTATAAATTTGTAACAACATACACAATTCCACTTCTCCTTTGCAGCAATGTCAATTAATTTTTCTCTAATTTCTGATTTGTCTTTTTCGTCTTCTTTTTTGTTGTCGTTGCTTTCTCTTGCTCTTCTTCTTGTTTTCTTTTTTTTTAATTATAGTGACAAGACTCCAGCATTTCCATTTCAATGACGACAAAATGAGTCGAGTTATTGAATGGAACAAAGAATAGCGAGAATGAGAGCTGGAAAGAAAACAAAAAGAGGCGCAAAAGAAATAAGTCGTCGAACTACCTGCTCGAAAAATTGCGCACGTATTTTACGCTCGGTATTAATGATACCGAAATCTCAGAAGTAAATGTACCGTACGTGCTCGTAACGTATTTTTGTACGAAGACGAGTCACGTTTAGTTTAATACTTTTTTTCTTGCCTTCCAACTCACATAATAATTCTGCAAAACATTGTACATAGAAACAACTTTATAAGTTTCTTCTTGAAACTTCAACTTTGTATTGAACAAAACTATTGTAATAAAACTTTAAGCTCATAGTTAACTAACAGTTTTTATAATTACCCACAACATTATAACCTTTTCTATTATTATATAAGAACCTTTATATTCAAAAAGACTTTTTTTCAATTAAGAAAAATTGGTCCTTTTTTTGATGCAACATAAAAACGATTTATGAATGGCGGTATTGAATCTTGGCGTAGGTCTCGGCAGAGTCGTTCACTTTCAATTTCGCGGCTTAATTAAGCACGCCAAGTTCAAAGCTAAACTTTTCGAACATAAACTGCCGTCTGCAAGCAGCCAGCAGACTGTTCGAAGGTGGCGCATCCGTGTCGCGGCAAAACCACTCGACCCCGCAGGTTCAAGGACCAACTCTTCTCTCTCTCAGTTGCTCTTTTACATCCGCTCACCTTAATACTCGATCGAGATTTCTTCAGCGAAACTTTTCTCATCTTTGTCAGCGTGTAATTTATGTTTCATTTTGCAACTGCATCTAATGGATGTTCAATTATTTATTTCAACTTAAGTTTGATAAATAATACTAATACATTACATAATGTTTTTTAATGTAATTATCCAATGTAAAAAAAATGTTTTACTGTTGTTACACAAAACGAAGAGTTCCTCGAGTTGACAAATTTGTCTTTACAGTTAACAACTGACTATATACGTTTAAATCAATTGAACGTTGTGACTCATTTGTATGATTGTGACCAAGCCCCATTGTTCATTCACAATATCATTAATGCAATCTCGTATAATCGATCATATTACGAAATGATTATTAAAGAAAGTTTATTGGGACAAAGCCTTGAATTGAATAAATCATTCAAAATTGAAATTTATGTAGTACAAAATTGATCATCTTTTATTCATATTGTTTGTTATTTTCAATTACTGCTCCTTTTTTTCATAAATCCGCGGTGTTGAGGAAATAGTTAAGTGTATATGGAATCCATATACATTTAATTGATTTTTCCTCAACAACACTGAAATAATCGCAGCAATAATTGAAAATTGCTTGCTTGATATATAATTAACAATTTATTTTGATCAAAAGAAATATTGCTTTATTAATTTCATTTATTTTCGGAAAGATCCATTGAAGTAAATATTTTATGTAACGAAATTTATTTTTGGAAAGTCAATACTATAGGAACCATTCTTATAGCTAATATAATATTTTTTCACTTTTTTGCTTTTATTAAATAAAGCAGAAATAATCAAAATAAAAAAAATTAAATACTGCTAAAAAAGCATATTTTAAACTTAAGTATAGCAGTGTTCATAAAGATAAAATGTTTAAGAAAGACGAAAAAGCGAAATCTTATGTGCATTTCTCCACTGCACCTACATTCTTTTGAACGAACACATATGTACATGTATACGAATGTATGTACGTATATATATATACTATATACATGAAACCTATTTACTTGTGGTACGTGTGCTCAGACTTCGCGTCAGTGCAACGTCAACGGATATTCTTGTTCGTTTTTTATCACTTATCGCAGGTATATTGCAATATAAACGGCTACATAAATCGTCGTTAAAGTATTTGCTTCTTACGCAAATTTGCAACTTTTATGACAGCCAAGTACAAACGTGAACTTTAGGTAATTAAACATAATCGACAAAAAAATTACAAACATTACATAACCCGCATTACATATAAGCTTCTTTACATTTAAATTAGAAAAAATTAAAACATTATCTTAATTTCACTTCTGATTACCAAAGCAGAATACATTAAACATCGTCTAATACTCGCCATTACAATTCTATCAATTGTATCCGAACGACGTTACAATCCTTGTTCTACATTTTAATGAAGTATAAATTGCTTGTCTCGCGAGGAAGTGGGCAAATGTGAAAGAAGAAAAAAAGTCACGTCGTTATCACAAAATCACGAGTCAAGAAAGACTTGATTTTCCATCTCTCTTAGGTCGTTAGACATTTTCCTTTTTTTGTCCCTTTTCTTTTCCTTCTCTTTCTATCCATCTGTTCAGTTTAATATGTCTCTCTCTCTCTCGCTCTTTCTTTCCCCGATATTTTTCTCTCTCTTTCTCTTTCTCTTTGCCGTCTTCATCCTCTCACTACTTTGGCTCGCGTTTTATCCCCGCGCCTGTACATTAATACCGTCTGCGACCAAACGAAAGCAACATCTGTTTGATTAGCAGCGAGTTCGACGCATCGTTTTAGTCGCGCAGTCACGAGTTTAGTCGTCTGCAGAAAACTCAGATACAGATTACGAGACAATCCAATAATGTTTGAGCAAATGAACTCATTCAACAAGTTCCCGGCATTTTTCAAATATTTCGTTCTATATTTTTTTCAGCACTTAAGTTGAAATCATGATTCAACTTACAAAATTTGCAAAATATCTGGCATTTTTACATTGCAATTTAAACATTCCAGACATAATTCAAAATGTATAACAAAAATTTCCTCGAAACGTGATGTATAGCTGCATTAAATTGAATAACAGATTTACATTTCATATGTTTTATTATTTCAGCATTTACTATCGAGCATGATTAAATTACACGCAACTTTACCTTTGTTCATGAATGAAATCTAAGAAGTTCATGACCACGTTGCGTCGCACTACGGAGATCAATTTCTCGAAGTTATCAGAAATGCTTATTTTACTTTAAAGTGAAACGTAAGATTGTATCAACATCAAGTAGGTATCTTACAATGATGAAAGTGCAGTGCAGTTCTCGAAGACAGACTCTATCAATATTCTATCATTAATAACTATCAATATTTATTCCAAGAGTTTATATGATGCATTGTTTAGTATATATCTGTATATATATATATACATATATATATACATATATATACATATATATATACATATATATACATAAGTGTATATAAAACGTGACTTGAAATGCGCTCAGTTTCAGTCTGCCGACTAAACACTGCAACTGAGAGTCGGGACGAAGTTGAAGAGAATTTGACGAGTAATTATTATTATAATAAATATATGCATCGCAGAGACGGCTGCGAACCGTATCAAATCACTTTCGTTTGAAATTGTCATTCATGCGAGTGACGTTAAAGTTGATTATTCATTTCGCGATAGAGGATGAGTTTAAGTGGTTATTAGTGTTATGAGTTGAGGCTATGATCGTGGCAAGAAATTCGCGTGTGTCAATAAAATTAAACGATTCACTTTTGAAATGGCCATATGTACGAGACGATGAATATGTTCGGAGCAATAAAACTGATGAGAGAAAATTATCGTCGACGATGATACGTTGTTTAACTACTGTTTAGTTTTGCTATTAAAAATATGTATTCGTAAATTAGGTCAGACGAACAATTTAAAATTTCTTTTTATTATGTCTATCAAAATTACGTCATTTGAATTAATTACTCTCAACACTGTTGTGATATAATTTTATTTAATTCTATAGATTAATTACAAATTATTTAGTAGTTTAGTGGTTTAAAAAAAAAGGCTAACTTCCGCTAAGAAATACATTAAAAGACAATTTTAATTTGTCTCGGCGGACTTGTTAATTAAGTCGAACAGAATGAATTAAATGGCAAAAAGTACTTTTCTTTCGAATGGTTATTTAATAAACAAAAGCCAGAAGCAAAATTATGCAAACGAAAAGCAATCAAGTCAGAATAGCGCCTTTTTTCGTTGCATTCGACAGTGTATAATCTGCAGTTATTTACACGTAAGATCCATTGCGACACACCCCACGTGATTCGATGAATTGTATACATGTACTGTCTACGGAGACAGAAAGTAAGAGAAAGGGAGATAGATATATATATATATACATATATGTGTGCTCACGATTGTGCATACTTTGCGTGGAAAGTGCATGGAACAAGGCTTTTGTATCTCGCAAGTGCGTTTGCGACTGTCGCTATAAGAAATGGTACGTGATCGGTGATCACGGTAGCCCGCACGGTCAACCGACTTGACCCCATGAGTACATAATTTCAACGAGTAGAAAACACGCACACCCATACATACATACATGCATACATACATACATATATATATATATATATATATATATATATACAGATCGGTAACTTTTGTGCGAAATAAAGAAAGGCGAATTTTCGTGATTCACATTTCAAGCTGAAGAAGTTTGATGATGATTTATTAATATCATTGCTAAGTTTTGTTTTGCATCGAGTTGTGCTGCAGACAGACAGCTAAAGCAGAAATTGCACGGCAACATTATGACATGTTTATTTTGCTGACATCACTTTCTGTATACGCCACGCAGATCTCCGACTGAATGAAACAAACGAACGCGCTTGCGCAATGTCAATTTTATGATGAAAATCAACAAGTTTATGACCTTTATAAAGGTCACTTGTAGGCACAAAAAGGATTACTTGTTGAAAAGTGTCAAAATTGCACATTTTCCAGTTAAATACACATTTTTGTCTTTGTTACTTTTTTCTTCTATCTTTGTCTGTTATTAGAGGACATCGCCCTTCCGTTTTATCTTGAAACACTCACAGCCCTTATAAAGCGTTGCTTCTCACTCGAGCGCGGGATTCTTTATTACTGATCTTCGACCCCTTCTAAATCCAAACTAAGCCGCGCACACTCGAAATGTTCATTAAAAATGTTCGTAATGTCTGTCGTCGGACGCCCATTTACCCTCTTTA
The DNA here is from genome assembly GCA_022817425.1 of Gryon sp. ZL-2020. Lineage (NCBI taxonomy): Eukaryota > Metazoa > Arthropoda > Insecta > Hymenoptera > Scelionidae > Gryon > Gryon sp. ZL-2020. The sequence continues at coordinate 4,874 of JABFPJ010001173.1, read as the reverse complement.
CGACAAACATACACACATGCCAGCGAGACTTTCGGATTCGTTTCTTTTCCACGGATTATTTTTCATCGAATTTATCTCACTTTAAACTACTCACCGAGAGAACCCAAAACCGGATATAAAAACGGGTGAACACATATAAACAAAACATTAATAGTATGCTTCCAGGACGTCCATATTATATGTATATATAAATATATATGAATGATTATTTAGAATAAGTTGATTTCACATTTTAACTTGAAGTAAGCAGAAGTCAAATGATTTATTTTGATTTGTTTATATTCATTAATCTAATTTGTTATTTTAATAAATAAACTTGGCTGCAAATTTTTTTAATTTATATTAATAAAATCAAATATATTTCAATGTTTCTTTAAGTATATTAAATCAATTCATATTATCAATGATTAAATCATTTTAAATTATTTAAATATAAAGCTAAAAAATAATTGCATTTTCAATGTTTTAACTGCGAAATTCAGAAAATAAATAAAAGCTTAATTAATTTACGAAACAGTTAAAATTACAATATATGTGCCTTACTCTTGGTGTAAATATCGTGTAATCTTTATATCATCTTCGTACAAAAGTCGTTAAATTTTGTTCCAGTCAATGTACTTGTTCAATACACTCCTTAGAAGCAGAAGTACTTTAGATAACCCGAAATTTCTATATTAAAATGTAAAATAGTTCGCTATTTTGCTTTCGTACATTCATAAACATGCATCAACTTTATCTTCAACATATACATTTAAGCATTTTTCTTATAACATTCTACATCATAAAATGTTTAATTAGTAATTTTGTTGTCAGGCGTAATAATATTATGTTAGGTAATATTTTGTAATATAAATAAAAATTTTTAAAGATAATAACATATGTGTCATAATAAATAAAATTATTATTATTATTTTTGAATAATTTTAACAATTTTTATTATGATTATTACTATTCTTATTATTATTGTAATCGTTTTATTAACATATTTATTGTTATTAATTTATTATTGTTACTAATAACGGCAGTTAATGTTTCTGAGTTATGGAAATGTTGATTAAAAAGATAATGTAAGGTTATAATTAGCTGGTACCTCTTACAGTGCCCGGGGAATTCGATACTGCCAGGCTTCATCATGTATCCTTTCGTGAGAGAGAATAAAATTGGAGTGAGAGGTTTAATTAAAGAAAAAGATAAACTTTCAGCGAGGTTGCCAAGCGTTATATGTTTATACTTGTCTTACGAATCAGCCAAGTTTTATGTTTATAATTGCAATATAGATTTCTTTTTCTATTTCTTATAATGTTAGGAAACCAGGAAAAAGAACCTTTATGACAATAATATTACCATAAAAATCATATAAAATACGTCTTTGGTATTTATTTCCGCGGGTTATTGCTGTAATTGAATTTCAAAACTGCATATGAGGAAGTTTAATATTTTTTTGTTTTGCAAAATTACAATTTGCTCAAAGTAATTTTCAAAGTCGTTTGAATTCCTAAAATTTAATTAATCGAGCATTAAAAAGAATTTCTTTTATTGAATAAAGTGACAAAAGTAAAGCAAAAGTAAAAAGTCAAACAAATCAAAAGAAAAATAAAACATAAATAATTTTATTACAAATTCCTATTTCTTCAATAAAGGATTAAGCATTCCGAGACTTGATTACAAAATTCTGGGTCAGTCAGTCTTTATCTAGGTCCACATATTAAAAGGACTAGAATGTCGACATTTTTCGCAAAACACGTAACGTGAGTTGGTTTTGGAATTTTTTTGATGTCATCCTCGTTGTAGTGAAAAAAAATAGAACACAACCGATTTTCATTTCATTCTTCACATAAAAACCTATCTTTTAATTCATTTTATCGCATAACAGTCACCAATCTAGCATATTATATACAATTACCGATAAAAATTGTTGCATTATTTATGAATGAGCAAGATCATTGCAAATACTTGTCTACTGATAACAGCAAAGTGACGTTATATCTCGTAAGACATAACTGAGCAAAACTGCAATATATTGAGAACAAAAACTTAATTCTAAATTTACGAGAGAATTTCATTTATGTATAGAATTGAGTGCACTTTTTATCGTCAGTTCCTTTTTCGTGATGAATAAACATGAAGATTCAGCTGGCGTTTTTTGTTCATTCTTCGTCTTCATCTTTTTTTTTTTTTCTCATAAAACATTCAAAAGCCATAAGTAACTATTTACAATGGAGATAATTTGTCGCGTAAGAATTTCTCAGCGTCGCATACAAATGACGTATGCAGAAAAAATGCGAAAAAAAGTTAGTTTGTTTATCGTAAAGTACGATGATCAGGTTGATTTACGATCGTATTCTAAGTGCGTTTATTATTAGTTTTGCAGAAGTTTACTTACAGTTAGTGACATTAGCAATGAGCAAAGTGTTTTAACTTGCCGCAGTTGCAAAATATGCATATACTGACGGAGAGAGAGAGAGAGAAAAAAAATGAATGCAATGAGGAGACTCGATTGCTATCGGATATCGTGTTATTACTACTGTCTTATTATTATTTGTTCGAATCACTTGTGTTCTGTTATGAGCTTGTTTAAATTCAATTGGAATAATGCATTATTGAAAATGAATGAACTTAACGTAAGGAGAAATTATAAATTATGTATAACTAAATCAGTAAATGTTTGATAGCCTTACTCTCTAAATTTGAATAAATGAACATTTCACTTAATTTTTGAGTGAATTGACTTTGAATTTTTTTTTGACTTCGTAAATTTCAAAATTAACTTTTAATGTATAAGTTAAAAATAATTACTTTTTACAAATGAAAAAATCCACTTTTTAAAAAGTAAAAAAATTGTTCAACTTGTTAAAAATTGAAAATTCTCACTTTTTAATAAGAGAAATAATTAAATAATTTTAAGAAAGTCAATTATAATTTATATTTCAAGTGATACGGCGGATTAATATCCTATGAGACGCGTTTCCGAATCTTGGAAAATTAGGTTTTTTTAATTATAATAATAAAATTCCAGGAAAAATGACAATAATTATAAACAAAAATAAAAATAAAGAAAGATAAAATTTGTTGTTCACTTTTTTTGGTTTACTATTTCTCTTTTTTTATTTCTCATTTTAATTTACTTTTTGAAAAAGTTAATATCAACTTTTTCAAAGAACACGAATATTAACTTTTAAAACGGGAATATGCACATCAAAAAAGTTAATTTTCACTTTTTCAAATTTAAAGAGTAAGTACTATAAAGTCAGTGAAAGTTCAAAAACTTTTTATTACATATTTTTTATTATATCTAAAAATTTCATACAATTTTTGATTTTAATTTTTTTTCATTCAAGTTCATTTTTAAGAAAAATATATCAATGAATTTTTAATGAAACAGTTTAAAGAACAATTGAACGAAATGTTTTTTATCTTCAAACAAGTTGACTCAAAATGGAGACAATGTCAAGCTCGTCCTGTTGGCGTCGTGCGCTGCTCGTGTTTATTGAATATCGATGTTGAAGACGTCAACGGCGCCCGGCAATGTAAAACGCATAGGGTTTGCAACGACAACTCGTGACAAAGTTTAACGAGTCGATTAAAATCAGCGACACAAAAAAAGAAAGATGGACATCACACAATTGTACGCTCGAGTATAATAATACCGCGCCTAATTTGACAAAGCCAAATCGACGATGCGCGTCACGCGATCTTGTTTTCGATGTATCGTCACACTGACGAAACAAATGTTTATAACTGTTGTCTTAAGTGCATCGCATGGAATACATATTATACGCACTTGTCTCACATATATGCAAGCTGCAACAATTTGTAATTGAAATTGCACTTGCAATCAAAGCGACATTTTAAACATCCAAACTCATGTTTTTTTGCCAATTCGACATGACATTTCGAAACCCAAACTTGTACATTTCCAACATTTATCATTTTGTCCTGAATCGACAGTTTTACAACTTGTTAGCAATAATTTTCGCTAACATAACCAAATAATTCAAATAAGTAAATTAATTCGCAAAATTTCGTTGACACAATTTCACAAGTCTTGCAAAACATTTGAACTTACAATATACATTAAATTTTATCGTTTCATTTGGATTTTATATAATTAACCTGACAATAAATGATACCCCTATAGAGAAAACTCACCACAGTGAAGCAAATATTATAATAAAAATTACTATTACTCATTGAGAAAGTGCTGTATACCATAGTATTTTTGAAAAAATTACTTTAAAATATAATAAAAATTATTATATTGTGTTATATATTTTGTTTTACATATAATAGTAATTTGTGTAATAATTTGTTACAATTCTTATTATATTTCATAGCAATTTTTTACATATGTTCTATATATTAATAAAATTTATTTTTTTATTTTATTTCTTAACATAAATATTGTTAAAAATTATTTGTTAATACATTTATTTTATCTAAATTCAATTTTTCTTGAATTAAAAAAAAGTTGCTAGGTCCAGAGAATTAAACCCGAGCCCCCTAATTACTAGCCCACTATCTTATCTACTCGGCTATTTCCAGGTTTGATGTACAACTCGTATTGGAAAATACACTCATCACTACAACTAAAATGTATAAGTGTATTTCTCAATACAAGTTGTGAATTCAAACTCGAAAATAGTCGAGTGGACAAGGTAGTGAACTACCAACTTTGAGTCTCGAGTTCAATTCTCTCGACACTCGCAAACATTTTTTAAGTCAAGAAAAACAGTATTTTTATTTATGTGTGGACCATATTTAAAAAATTGCTATAAAATATAATAAAAATTGTAACAAATTATTATAAAATTTACTATTATGTGTAAAACAAAATATATAACACAATATAATAATTTTTATTATATTTTATAGTA
>JABFPJ010001172.1:0-28042 GCA_022817425.1 Gryon sp. ZL-2020 | reverse complement strand
TACTTTTTAAAAAAAAAAAAAAAAAAAAAAAAACTTAAAAAGTGCAAACTAAAAAAAACATCAAATTTGCATTTTATTTTTTAAAAATATTCTTTAAAAATCTTTAAAAAATTCTTTTTATTAAACAAAAAATAAAATATTATTTTTATTAAATAATATATGTGATAAATAATCAACTAACTAGCATGCATGCAATTAAGAAACTTAACATCAATTAATATTTTTACAAAATGAAAAGAACATAAAACGACATAAAATAATTTTAATTGAACCTCGAATCATCAGGCCATTGACGATATTAGCTCCTGAATCAGGAAAGCGTTTGCATAATGCCCCAACTTCATCTTCGGTCATGCCAAAGACATGACAGTCCACTGCAAAAGGTGACCCTTTTACAGCAGCGTAATGATAGATTTCTGTTCCAAAGTGACTTAATAATTTTTCTGTCATCGTACTCTTTAATTGTTTACCGTTTTGACTCATGAATACGCTTTTATTCACAGACTATATCGACTTTTAACCTAGAACGTAATGGACAACTTAATTAGTCAAAAAAAAAATATATATCAAATATAATTTTTTTCTTATTCACATTTACATTTCTTCCTTTGTCTTAATTAAAAAAAAATAAAACTTTTTACTCTGTGTCTTCTTAATTATATGTACAGTCTAGAAAATCGCAATAAAACAAGACCCAATAATTAATAAAAACTTAATCTTTATTACTTATAACATATTAATATATATTTATGTTTTAAATGTATGTAAAAATGTACACTAATATCATTTTCATCTATCAGTATTTGACTGTTGGAAAGTAAATCACAAAACTGATATTACATTTACAGCGATTATCCGATCGAATAACAACATAACACAGCACTCCTTAACAATTTAAAGGTAATATTTATGAAACATGAGTAAGTGGTCCTCGCGCTCGACTTTGTTCAATCGCCAGTCGCTCTCTCTCTTCGCGTAATTGCATCATCCTGGTTTCGTGCGCCCAACGTAATTCACTATGCGCCTTGTCTCTTTGATATTCCCATTGAAATCTTTCCATTTCTAATGTTTTACGACGTAACTCGAGTTCAGCCACTCGGCGCAATGCTCGTCGCTCCATTAATTGCTCCTGATAAATTTTGTTCTGCAGGCTCGAACTTATTGCGGACGTACGTAACGACTTTGCTGGCGTTATCCTCCTCATCGCATAAGGCTTTCTTTGGTGAAGCATTGTCCCGCGGCTGCCTTGAGACTGTATCACTATAATGTATCGTCTTGTTTTAATCATTATTATTATCAGTAAAATGTCTTTAATAACTTTTATTTGATCATTATTATGAATTCGTTCAACTGATGAATTTTAATTATGATTGAAAATCATTAGTTCATTTTATTAATTGAAAAATTGAAAATAATGCGCAAAGTCGTTTAATCTTCATCCATCCGTTATTATATAGTTCAGTAATTTGTATGCAATTTTAAATAATTGAATCTTTGATTTAAAGTTCGTTTTGAATATATATTTTTTCTATAACTAATTTTGTAATACAAATTTACATTAGTAATATTCAAAATTTATCTTTCAACAATTTTTAAATTATAAAGAGTAAACATACTCCAAATAATAATCATAAGAAATTATAAAAAACTAACAAAAAGTGTTTTTGTACTTTTATCGATTAAATATTAAAATTTTTTGGAATGAAATACTGAATTTGTTTTTAATCATTTGTACAAAGTTCTTTGTTATTATTTACCATAAGTTCTTATACAAGTTAAAATTTTTTTAAATGAATCAAAATATCACATTGAAAAATTTTTGTCGAATAAGTGTTAAATTCAAATGTCTTAATAACTAAATTCAAGATAAACAAATTTTATATTAAAAATGAATTCCGTAGTTAAAATAATTTTACCAGAAGGACTGGCTCTCTCCGGCTTAGGTTCATCCTCAATATCAACATCCTCGAGTTGATTGACCTCATCATCTTCCTCTTTCGGTTCTTCATGACAATGATTCCACTCCTTATCATTCATATCTTCTACATCTATATGATCCGGGTCCATACTCTCTTGCGTCGGTACCCACTCCGAATTAGATTGCATAACATAATGTACATTTTGCCTTGGTACTGGATTCATCATCGCAGCTGAATTTTGGCCAGGATATTCCCAGTGTTCCATGTTGTCCATTCCAGCGTCCGATCTAGCTGCACCTTCGCTTCCACTCATAATCTCCTGTTTGGGCCACACATCATTGACCTTGACATTAAAGATATTCGCCTTGGCCTTCTTATTGTTAGCCACTTTGATAAACTGCTGTCGTACATCCTCGGGACATTTGGGACACCGCTCCATATGTCTTTCCATGCGAGTGGCATTCTTGATGTATGACTGATCGCAAAATTTACAAAATGCAATCACCTGAGTGCCATTCTCCTTTTTCGTGTAGTAATTCCACACGACTCCCTGCTTTTTCACCATCTTTGATTTCGTTTTATTTTCTTATTTTTTAACAATTCCAATTCTTCAGTATCCTAATTAATTAAATAAATAAGATATATATATATGTATATATTTTTTTTTCTTTTGTTATTGTTTGTAATTATCAAGTGTGAAAATTGTTTCAAGTTCGACACTGTAGAGATTAAATTGATTACAAGAAGAATCACGAGACTTAGTCGGTTTTGTTTATGTTTATGTTCTTGTGCGAGATGCCAGTTAGTCATCGAGTGAGGATTTATAACCTCTCACGGCGCGAGCGATCATCGCGCCATCCCCGACGCTCGTTGCCGTGGAGCAATTGCACTGGTGCGCCGAATTTATACGGGCCCCACGTTGCACCGCCAATTATCATAAATATCGCACAAGGGATTCAATTTCATCTATTATTACACGCAACTTCCCGACTACACTTTGTGTTGCTACAATGAAACACTCCACACTTGCGCAGTGGAAACTTTGTCCATGCTTCAATGTATCTGTGGCTTACTGTAGTTGTGGGTATGTATTAAAGCAAGAGAGAGAGAGACAGAAAAAGAGAGAGCGATGTACTTCCCCAGCTAACTATCTCGGTTCAGTTTACACGGAAATATATACATGAGTCGTATTGTATGTGTGTATTTTTTGTCACTTTTTTTCATTTTAAATCATTGTGCGATGCTTTCGCTCGCTACATTCGCAACAAATATTTCAATAACTATACTGCACTTGTCTGTAATCTGCAAGAATGTTTACATTATCGAAATTCTAATGTTGAATTTATTTTAGTTTTTTAGTATTGGAAGAAATGTAATATCAATTAATTGATTATTTACATCAATTAATTGAAGTAACTTATTTTATACTTTTGAAAAATTTAGTTAATATTTAAATTAATTTAAATTTATTTCAAAATATTTTTAATAGAAATTATAAGTTGAAAATAATAATAATTAAAAAAATACACTTTTGTAATTGAGAAATTAAATAATATCTGATAAAGTATTTATTACATGTGTAAGAAATTAATAAATACTTGCTATACAAAAATTGACATATATAAAATTAAATAATAATAAATACACATATTACACTTTGATAGTATAATTTATATCGAACTAATGGGTTTTTTAATAGCGTTGTAATTAATTCTTCAAATTCTTTAAATATTTTAAATCTGTTAAATTATTAAACATTTAATTAAAAATGTAATTGATTTAAATGTATAAATTCGTTTGAAACGTTAATGTAAAATTAAAGAATACAATTCATTAGTACATATATTTTTCATTAAAGCTCATTTTATTTCTTATGAAATGAAATATAAAAACTATTAGACAGTTAAAGTAATTGAATCATTTATAACAATCTTTTACGATTTCACGATTTTAGAAAATATTTTTTTCTCTCACCAATGTTCTCATAAAAAAGTTGATAGGTTCTTCGTAAAACGTTTCACTTGAAATATGCTGTAGGCTAAATAAGAAAGAACGGTAAAATGTACTTCAATAGAGTAATATGGCTGGTAAAATCAATAGAAAAATTTAAAGAAATCTTTTAAAAAGTTATCCCTGTATTTAAATATAATTATGATAAAAATGAGAAACCTATTTTTCAATTTACATATTTGTTACTCTATTTTCTCTAAATTCTTTTAGTAGCACTTTTAACATTTTTTTGTTAACTTTCTTAAACAATTGATTTTGAAGATTAAACATTTATAATTTCGAATTGTATTTTTATTACAAAACTATTACATACAATATTTAACACATTTAATTTATTTATACTGTTAAATACAATAGATATAAATATAAAAAAACCAAAAGTAATAAATTTAAATAATTTTTACGTATCTCAGTTTAAATAAATGTATCAGTTTTTAAATTATACTTGGTTGTAATAATTAAATATAAAATATTAGATTAATAAGTTATCATGGTAACAATATTTTACTTATCCTACTAATATATAAATTTCAATCTATGTTTGCTTGTCAGTTTATCTGTTACTTCATCACGCAAAAACTATTGAGAAAAATAGCTCAAATTTTGTCAGTATGAAGTGTCAACGATGCTGAGTGTCATAGTATATATATATTTTAATTTTGAGTTTATTTTAAACATTTTAGACAACAAAATGTTTTTTTTTTTAATCGGGATGTTATAGGAAAGCCATAAGAAGTAACTCTGTTTTCGCCCGGGAGAAGCCGACGATTCAGCTACTAATTTATACATTGTACACACAGAAAAAAATATTTTTGATATATACAATTTTTATAGGAAAAATGCCTTTAAAATATTTTAAGAAACGTTTAATATATCTAAGTAGATTTTGTTTCAATGAAAATCAATATCTCATAAGAAAGTCCAAATATACAATTACTAAAACGTCTAATGGCTAAACAATAAAACATAAATCCGTTCCGTATTACTAATGCAAAAGTATACTTAAATAATTATAGTTTGTAATGACAATAGAAAAACTTTATTCACCGAATAAAGTATTCTATATTTAATTATTATTATTATTATTGATAAAAATGTTATATTGAAGAAAATATGTCTGTATTCATATTATGTTTAAAAAAGAGGAGGTTTAAACTTGAACGTACCAGATTTAACAGCTTCAGGCTCAGGTTCAGAAAAATCTTTTCTCATAGTCCACATGTACTCATTATAATCTTGTTTAACGCTAGTGCTGGAGGAAGCGACAACCTTATAACCAAGTACTTCTAATGCTGTTAATATAACACACGGATGCTGCAGATATACTATTGTAGAATCATCACAATAGCCACCAGATGCAAATCGACTTAACTGTTCTATGTCAGCAGCTGTAACGTTATTTGAATTATTTGTTTTGGCTCATTATTTCTTATGATAAATAATTATTTGCTGCCAATAACAAGCATAATTCGTCAAAAGTATCAGCCTGTTCAATACAAAATATCTGAAAAATAATGTAAATCAAATTTCGTTGTAATTAATTATAATGAACCAAACATGTTCATGCATACCATGCGAAAAGCACTTTGATTAATCGTCAGGATATAAACACTTTCATGCGTATGTCAACTTTATTTTTGGCATTATCCTTTCTTGACAAATTTCTTTAATTAATATATTTTATAAGATAAATATATTATATATAAACAAATTTGTATTTTCTATCTTAAAAGATATTAATTAAAATTAAATTCTTACTAAGTTGATACATTACGAAAACATGCAGTTATTGTTTTATGACACTACGATATAACTATTTAAAATGTTTATTTAAAAACAAACTGACTGAAATATGTATTAGAACTTCTATAACTTTTACGATGATTCCAATCTTCAGGTCAATATATAGATTAGATTGCACAACATATTATCGATTCATATATAAATACTATGTTTAAGTGATAAATAATTATTATCGTCATTTTTAAATGAAGGTCACAAAAAGTGATATCTGTAAGATTTGACTTAACATTTCGTTGGTGATGTATAAATATTTAGTTTAAAAATACATTTCTAAATGTGTTTTCCAAAACTGACTTAAAAATGATTACATAATCTATTTTTTTATTTTACAAATCTTTTCGTACATATATCTACCAACTTCTGTCCAAGTGCGCGCCTCATACAGACACGGCATATCAAGGCATGATAGGATTCTTTTATTTATAAATTTGATTTTTGTGAAACATTATTTTATCATTAATAATTAAATATAAAAAAAAATTTTTAAAAATGAAAATCAGCGATGATCTGGAGTTAGAATTACTACAAGATATTAAAAAAAGACGTGCAAAAAATGATTTTAGTGGATGATTATTGTTTTTCTTTATCGTATTATTATTAAAAAGTCATTATTCATCATTTAAAAAATGTATAAAATGCATTTATTCAATAAAATAAAATTAAGTTAAGGGCGTTCTATTGCCATAAGCATTTATTAGATAAACATATAATAGTGAATGTATTTTAAACTTTAAAGAATTCTGAATTTTTTGATAATTCTTTTGGTATAGGTCATCGATCATTTCGATGACCTATCAGAAAATTAAAATCCATAAAAATGTATTACCTTATATGACAGAGTAGAGATTTATACTTTTAACTGAATTGTTTCCATGTAAATGTTTAGATGGAAAAATAAAAAAATATTTATTATAAAGTTTATTAATTAAGGAATAATTCCATGTAATAAAATTAGTAGCTTAACGATAGTTACATTAAGTTATTGCAAATATAAAATATAAAACAGTTCATTGGAAAAAAATGTTATAATGCGAATGATAGATAACCTTTTTAAATAATTTGAACGTTTTTAATAATATTTTAAACCGAAATTTTACAATAATATTAGATTATTTCAGGAATACATATACCGAAATTAATTGAATTCCAAAATAACGAATTATACTATTTATATACCATAAAGTTGTCAGCTTTCAATTTTGACATTTGTTAATAACTTTCGAAAAGTCACATAACTAATCAAATTAATTGATTTATTAATTAAATCAATTGATTACTTTTATTTATTTATTTTATTTTATATATGTTTTTTAATTATAGCAATGTCGTGAAAAAATAAACATTATTTTTATTAATTTTGGATTTAATTAAAATTTATATTTATGCTAATTATACAAATTTGATCACAGTACTAATTTTGACTAGTTTGCAACGATATAACGTCCTTAAGGTGATGTATAAGTTCTGTTGCCACGGAGTTAATGTTTTTTCCACTTCAAAAAACTGGAAATCATTGTAAAATAGAAGCAAATAATTAAATGAGATTCTGTATTGATTAAATTAAAGTAAATGTGTATTATTCATTAAATTATAATTTAAGAAATCTGTAATGTCGGTAATCAAGACTAGGACTTGGCTTTAAATAAATAAAGTAAGGAGGCTTCGTCTTCTTGACGTCCAGCCTTAATTAGTTACTTGTACGATACTGAAATTTACCTTAAATTCTTATTCTTAAATACTTCACTTAAAAATATGCTATTATTATCTTGAACAAATTTTGATCGTGTCTTGGCACAAAATTGGACAGACGTTAGTCGAGTTCTGTATACATTGCTGATACAATTTATTTAAATGTTAGAAGTGTGTTATTATCTTTTATCATTAAATATACTTCGTCAAATCAAAATGTTCTATTCAAATGTTGAAAAAATCATGCTGAATGTATCTTTTCTGTTAATAAATTAAATTATTTATATAATTTGCAGTCAATTTTAGTTTTAATCTAATCAATATCTACAATGATTACTTTCAGGAATCCATAGAAAATATATATTCTCTTGTTTTCAATTACAACGAAAGACTGTTTAATTTTCTTATACCTTTCAGACCAGAAACTAAAACTCTACAGGGATATCCATGATCATAAGACGCGATGTTACCACGAACAAGAATGTACGGCATCTGTAGGTTCTGTTACGAATCTGCAAAAATAATTTTATTTTGTAATAATATATAATTAATTCTAAATAATGATAAGATTAACATTAATAATAATTACCATTAACATGATTATGTTATAAAAAAATAATCTTTAATCTGCAGTCAGTTTTCATAATTTAAAGTTTGATGTAATTCAGATTTATTTTATAATAAGTTTTAAATCATGTTTAATATCTAGAAGTATGTAAGTATGCTACGTTAAGTCAATTACACTGTTGTGAAAAACATTATCTGTATACATCGCTGCATAATTGACTGGACCAGGAATTCAATTATCCTTGTAACAATTAATGGGAAACAGATGTGTTGATGAAAGTGTGATTACTCGATATTACATTTATGCACAAATTCTTCTTAATGATAACTCTTTTTATTTATAGAACAAATTAATTTATTTATATTACAATTAAAATATTTTTTGTATTATGAAAAATTTAACATTTTTAGTCAAAATTATTATAATTAACAGTATATAATAATAATAATGAATAAATAAATAATAAATACTTTCAATTTTAAATATTATAATAACATTGCAAATATTGTCGTATTAACTTAGTAAATTTATTTAAAAAAGTAAATACATAAATAAAAATTTCCTACAAACTAAAAATAACAACATATAGTTTCGCCATATTTTGAAATCAAAAGTTGAAAAATCCCAACAAAAATATGAAACAATTTAAGTTCATTTAAACATTTCCTCTGTAAAATTAAAGTACTCACAAACACGAATCATCAAAATTATTGTTAGAACGTGAAAATGTTATATAAAACACAATTAAAAATGATACTTTAAATTCATTGATACAAAAGCCGACTCAAACAAAAGTAAAAAAAACATGTGACTTATGTAACAGGTTGATTTGCGAGAGGTGAATGTAATTTTGCGAAAACAAATAATACCTAACCTTTCAATCGGAAATGTTGTGAAAGAAAAAAAAGTAGGTCGTACAATTAAAATTGCTTTTGTGATCTGAGGAAAAAAACTGCCGTCGATACTTTGTAAATTTCTTAGTATAGACGCGCAAATCAATAATTTTATGTCTGTCATAATAAATCGATCAGAAAAGAAATACATTCTTTGAAAAAGACTATACATAATTATAATAATAATATTCCATTCGATAACATTATATTTAATAGCAATTTTTCAATGAAAAGAATTATTTTGTTATAACGCAATTTGAATGTCTATTTATAGACTACAAGTTTTTCCTTTTTGAATTTCTGTTTTTTTCATAAGTTTTCAGTAAGTTTTGTTTACCTTGCCGTTTGAATTCCGTGCAATTTGATGTAATTGTAATGTAATTGATCGGCTTTTGCGTGTACTTTATCGTCAATGTTGATAAACATTCAGCTCACCGAGACTAGATATTACTTATCAACTGTGGCCAACCCTTTTGAAACACTAAAATGACGTTTTCCGTCGTGATTATTACAAATACATGTTAAAGCTACGTTCTAAACGCGATTCAACTTTAAGCTCACACAAGAAATTAAATTAATGCGCATTTGTGTGAGTGTCACGGATATAACGCGACAGTCAGTTTGTCTCACTTACTCGCGTGTAATAAGACAAAGAAAAATCAACTTTCGTAAATAAAAATCGTTCTCTTATTTTTCAGGGAAAAGATGTTTTTATTTCTTATTAGAAACCATTTTACGTCACGGTTTCAGTCATATTTGTTGTTTTCATTCCAGTGCAAAATAATTGTCTAAATAAATCATAATTTCCCGCCTTTTTGCGATTGGTTGTGTAGTTAAAAAGTAAACACAAAAAGAAGTACTGTGATGGAATGATAGTCGATAGGTCGACATAACCTTGACACCCTTGGACATTTGAATACCGCTTCTTTGTTTATTTTATATAAAGTAAAAAAGTAAAATCTCTATTTATTAATTGCTTGTTAAGATAAAAAAGAAGTGGAAAGGTGAGTTGTATAATATATAATTAATTAACTTGTGAGTGTAAACAAATACTGTATTAAGACGTTATTTTTGATTATCTTTTTTGCATTCAAAAGTTGTATATAAATGTTCGCAAATTTTATTTTGAAATTTTGTGAAAGGAAATTGTAAAAAGTCATTAATTCAGTTTATTTTTTATGGGTAATAAAGTAATGAATTTAAATATATATTCTACAATTATATTAAAATAAATATGTATATTTTTATTTGTTATTTTTTTTATAGAAAAAATGCCAAGGCACAGTTCAAGACACCATTCAAGTCAGGAGGGAAGTTCTCAAAGTCAAAGATCCAGAGGAGAACATTCACGAAGTAGTCGCCATAGTCAAAGGCACAATGATAGTATCAGCGATGACGAGGGATCGCACTCACAAACTTCCAGAAAAGGAATTTCGAGAGCTGAATTGGACACCATGGCGAACAGTGTTATACTATATATCTTAAGAGCAAATGAAGAAAAGCACAATATTTTAAAAGCCAATATTCAGAAAAATGTCCTTTTTAAGGTCAAAGAATATAGTGAAATTATGACTGAAGTAAAAGCTAGATTTAAAAAGGTGATTCAATTATTGTACAATTGTAGAGAAATTGTTCAAACAGATATATGATTATTAATTTTACATAAATAATGCAATTTGTATTTTTGCAGGTTTTTGGATACAATTTGTGGGAATATGAAAACGGAAAATATATTCTTACGAATAACATTCCAAACAATATACCGCATGTAACGTTGTCAGATACTGAAAAAAGAAAGAAACTTCTTTTGTTTTTAATACTCACTCACATTTTTATGTGTGAAGATGCTTGTTTAGAAGGTATACAAATTACATTTTATTTTATTTTATATATTTAGTCAATTTATATTTATAATTTGATTGCATTTGTTTATTCTTTTAGACAATCTGTGGGCATTCTTGACTGAACTGGGAATCACAGTGAACGAACACGAACAGGATCAATATTTTGGTAGCGTTCGTCAGATTATACACGATGTAATTTTTTATTCAATAATTCTTTTTTTTATATAATTATTTCTATTCATTAATATTTGCACTTTGGTTTGTAGGAATTTATTCAGCAGAAGTATGTTGAAAAAATCAAACGAGGTAACGCCGAAGTTGAGTATTTTGAATATAGCTGGGGTGTACGAGCCGAGCATGAACTATCGTTGCGTCAAGTTATGGAATTCGTCGAAAAAGTAAAATTTCCTAAATTAAATTACATCGATTTAAAACAAATAATAATTATTTAATATTTTGGATTATAATTTTTATTTATTTATAGGTTTACAACATACCAATGAGTTCATTTAAAAAACAACACACTGCTATGCTTCAGCGTGAAAGACTCGATGCACAGCGAAACTAAGCCTGTGTGTGCCAAGGAAAAGCTAAACAAATAGTTTAAAGAATATCAAAAAAAGAAAGCTACTACATTAAAGATTTATTAGTGTTATTAAATTACGAGCAAGATAGACTGAAATGGTCTTACAAAATGCATAAGATTGTTCAAAATGATTATAATATATTTTTATAAGTGATGAATAATGTTAAAAAGGTTGTTTTTTTTTATTAATTTATAAAGATTATTAAACGTAAAATAAAATTAAAAACTTGAACACGCAAAACTATGTTTACAGATATTTCTACATTAAGACTAACACAAATTTAGAATTGATTCATTTGCAAATGAATATATTCTTTAAGTTAATAATAAACATATTATATAATTCTTTTACATTTGCATGCAAATCAAAAGTTTTATGCATATATTAATTTGAAGTTATGACTATTAAATTAATGATATTTATATGTTAAATAAGCTTTCCATATTTATTAACAATGCTTCTTTAAATATCAAAAAATGAATATTTAAAGCAATTCTAAAAATTGTATTATAATATTGAATTTCGTAGGAATTTCTTGACGAAGCTATAGTTTAAGAGAATTAATAATAAGGACAATGTTAAGAAGCTGGAAGTTATACTGTATCTACGAGCGAAAGTCAGTGACACGGTCTTGCGCGAATTCGTGTCACACGTACAGGTTAATGTGTATTCGTGGGGGTGGAAACGCGCGCGAGTAACCCCTGCTAGTCAGTGCATTCTAGCTCGCTTCCCATACTCGTCGGCTCTCCACGTCTTGAACATCAACTATTTTGCAGTTTTATTATCAATGATAATACATTGACAAAAGCAATGAAAAATTTGTGATTCTTCATGAATTATTAGGTAATTATTTAAAACAATAATTTTCATTTCACATACTTATATAGATTATTTACTGTAGAATAGTTTTATTAGTTTGTAAATAATCAGAAACCAAAATACATTAAGACTAACCAAATTTAAGTTAAATAATAAAACTTATTTTAGATTTAATACTGATGTTAGGAATAACAATCTTAAATTGAGTCATTTCAGTTTACTTTACGATAAATCTAGAATTATTTCCAGACAAGTCTAGAATCGAGTTTTCAATTAAATAATTGGATTTAATAAGATTGCACAGGGTTCATTGGAATTTTATTTTTATTTATTTTCTTCAACACATTTTATAATACGCTGGAATATTTGACTTTGATTTTTCACATAATTATAAAAAAGTATGTTATATTTATTATTTATGCATACATTTTATGCATTATTAATCACATACTGTGATTAATATGCACTTCATTATATATTAATTACAAATAATTTACAAGGTTCATATTTTATGAAATAATACATTATTACGTATATTTTTTAAAAACTTATCTTTTAAAATTTAACATCTTTAAATCAGTTCAAAAAAGTTGAATACCAGTAGTGACGTTATTATATTATACTGAATAACGTCATTTTTTTAAAAAGTCACTTTACTTTAGTCATTCATTTCGTCTTTAAAATAAAATATATGCAACGTAGAATGCAAATTTCTGTATGTAATAAATTA
This sequence comes from Gryon sp. ZL-2020, assembly GCA_022817425.1. NCBI lineage: Eukaryota > Metazoa > Arthropoda > Insecta > Hymenoptera > Scelionidae > Gryon > Gryon sp. ZL-2020. Next base: position 15,180 of record JABFPJ010001172.1, on the reverse strand, counting down.
TATGCATATAGATTTTAAAAACTTGTCTTTTATATCACCGCATTGTCTGTATCAAATACTCCGCTGACCTAAATTAGCCATCCTTTAAAAATATTAAAGCTTTTTAAAATCGGTGGCTTTTAATCTGCATCAAAGAATTGTTTTTCTTTTGTTCCATACTTTTACTGTTCTCATTAATTGTACATCGTTTTTCAATGTATTTTATATGACGTATTTTAATAATATATTCATTTTTTCTATAATGTATTTTATTAATATATTTTTTTTTGTAATTGAATATCAGCCAATTTCATTCCGTAGATTATAATATTATTTAGTTTTAAACGTCAATTTTTTAATGTAAAATATATGTCAGTCTATATTTGTATAAGTATTTGTTTTATCATTTTTATTTATTATATCATTTTTTCATGTATAAAATTATGATTGCATTAAGTTGTTGTAAAAGAAAAAATAAGACATTTATAAAATTGCATTATTTGTGAATTACTTTTAATCATGACAATACCTGTTGAAGTCTTCCTAAAAATATTTCTTGGCAAGATCATTTTTAGTGTCTGTTGTGCATTGATGTACAAAATTGTTTGTATTTTAATATGGACAATAATTTCACTTGCCATTTTTCATTTATCAATCAAAAATATTACAATTTGTGACTGCTAAACAATGTATGAAATATGTAAATTAAAATTAACAAATGTAATCTATATAGACAAAAAATAAAAAAGGTATTTATATTTCTAACATACTTTCAAATATAATGTGTTAAATAAAATATACTTAGAAGCTTTTATATTTTTGTTTAAAATTCTTATTATAATATTAAATTTGTTATTTTTATTATAAAATAATTGTATTTCTAATTTTGAAAGCGATAATGATGCAATGAGAATAATACAAAAATATGATTTGAAAAGAAAAAATATAATGAAATTGATTCTGTTTGTATGTAACATAGAATCGTTAATAAAATTATTATTATTATTATTATTATTACAAATAGCGCCTCGGGAAATCCCGTTTGGCAGAAAGAGATTATATTATATAAAATTTATTTATAAAGTTAAATTTAACTTCATAAATAAATTTCATTACAAATTAAAAATTAAAAAGTTGTATATTGAACTCGCATAGTAGGATCACATCGTTCTTTATGGGTAAAAAATCGAAAGTTTAATTATCAAAAATATATCAATTATGTCTTATTAAAATGTTCAGATTCAAAAACGTATATTTTAATTAAAATGAAATTTTCATAAACAGTGAAGTTTAAATCTAGTTATTTATATTTACTAGTCGACATATTGAAGTTTATATATAACTTGAAAGTTATACAAATTAATAAAATAAATAATGTAGTTTTCTTCGTAAATTAATAAATATTCAATTTATTTATTTACTAAGTTATGGAATCAATTATTTTGTAAAATGTTTACAAAATGTTTTGCTATCGATTTTTTAAATAACAATATAAAACATTTAAAAAATAATTAAATTTATGCTTAAATGGACTTAACATATAAGCAAAAGTTTCAGTATGCAGAAAATATTCATGTAATGACAAAACTAATACTATAAGTTATATTAATTTTAAAATTTAATTATATACAAAAAACGTAATTTCGTTTCATAAGGGTAAATTGTTTAAATGTCATTCTAATGAAATATAAATGACATCAGCTGTCTGCGAAACAGTCTGAATTATATATAACAAAATCGATCTGAAGATGCATTTTTCTTCTATTAACTAATTCGTTTGCTCGATTAAATAAATATTATTCAATTAATCAAACTACAATCTTTAATAATTGATGTAATTAAACTTTGTGCATACTCAAAAAGAAATCAATACAAGTCTCCAATTAGACAAAGAATCACAATAAGTAACATATTGTCTTCTGTAATGAAAACGATTTATGCGTAGAAAATATTGTATCAACAAAATAAAAAAAATAAGAATAAAATTAAAAATAAATTAAATCTTAATAATTTGCAATTTTGTTTTTACTTTTATTTATTTATTTATAACATGATGAATGAATTAAATTTATTATCAGATAAAAATGATTTTTACAAAATAATCTTACAAAAAATTGTTTTTAGTATTAGCTTAAGTTAAACGTTTCTGTTAGCCTTCATAGGATTTTTCGCGTGCACGCTTTACAAGGTTGATGCAATTAATTGGAATTGATTGGGCATTGTAATCACTCGTGCAATTTGTATGCAAAATATTCCTCGTAATCAATGCTCGCTAGCTTTCTATAACACATGTTTAGATTTTGGAATAATTTGTACTTAAATAAGCTCTGATCTGTTTGTTTAATGTCTACATTTGTATTCATAAAAGGATATAGTATTCATATTGAAAATTTAAGTAATGCAAAAACTTCAATTACAATGAATTTTAAATTATTTTGACGAATAAATTGATCCGACTCCATCTTAATTTTATTAACTGTAGTTTTACGAAATCTAGTTTTTATATCAAAATATTTTTTTTAATTAATCAATTTTGATAAATACAATTTCTAGATTTTATCGGGACCAACATTTGTCAAGGCCATCAAATATTAATACATATCTGCTATCACTTCCGTCCTTTAAAATTATTAGAAGAATATGCTTCAGTACGTATATTATATATTATTATTATATTAATACATTTGGCTTAAAAATTCAGTTGTATTTTTTATGTGAAAAAAAGACAATTTCATTTAATAAATATGTTTTAGTTGATCCGCCAAAATGATTTTTCCTTATCAAAATTTCTATAAAAAACGCGATGAGGCGGAAGTGCCTCGTGAAAGAGAAGTCACTGGACATGAGCGCTATTATCAGGATCGGCACAGAACCAGAAGGAAGAGACGCGTTGTCGGTCGTAGAACACAGAGTACCATTGAGCTCGACACGGAGGCTATGGTGTCCACACAAAATCGCTTTCGAAAAGGAAGAAGCGCCAGTACTGAGGATGATGAAAGTGAGGAGGAAAAGTTTATTCTTAGTAGCAAAATTGACAATCTTGCAAAGATACTTTTCAATCGGGTCTCAATCGCTCGTAGTGGCAAGGAACCAAGTGAAGGGTTGTATAGGTAACTTTAAAAAACAATATTTTTATTATAAAAACATTTTAAAAAATTCACCAAATAAATTATATTTTTTTAATTTAAGTACTAACTATAGTATTTTTTAAACAATTTTTAAAGATATAAGATATAGTTCTGACAAATTGAGAAAAAATGAATGTAAGAATAATATTTGTTCGATATACTCTTTATGTCGATATATATACTATTTCTTGTAGTTTTTTTTGGGATAAAAATTCTTTTGATATGCGCTTATGTGAAGTACAATTTGAACTCCTAGACGGTGTACAGTCGTTGAGAATATTTAACTTGTAACAAAGCTTTTTCGCAAATGCAAAGTCATCGTCTTTGCGGAGCCCTATTGTTTCTTCACACTCCTCCTCGAGTTCGATCGGTAGCTACATTAATTCAGACCAAGTATTCAGTCAAGGAACAATAAGGGTTAACCATTAAAAGCTCGAATAAGCGAACTTTGTAGACTTTTGCTTGTTTATCTTGACTTTAAAAATATTTTTCAAATAAACCCTTCATTTTTTCTGCTACTGTTTTCTAATATATTTTGTATTATTTGTAAATACTTCTAATAATTATAACTTATTTTGGAGTTATAAATGAAATTTCTTAAATAAATATAGCGTTTTTTAATTAAAATATAATAAAAAAATTTTAATCAATATTTGAGATTAACCGAAGAAGTGACAAGATAAAAAAAGTAGAGCAAGTGTTATATTTTTTAAAGAAAGGAAAAGCTGGTAAGATATTTTCTAATTTATTTTTTAAAAAATCTTGATTAAACAAAAAAATTTAGTTCAGTTAAAAGATGTTTCTAATTTTTTTTAAAGAAGAATAAAAATGGTACAATAGAATCATAAAAATTGCATAGGTTACAAATGAACAATTAAAAAGTGGTCTTTATAAATTTATAGTTGAGATCTCTTTTATAATGTAACTTTAAATTTCGTAGTACAAATTAATATTCTTGTCACGTGTTATATTGTATTCAGAAATGAATTCTATTGATTACAGATTTGTTGAACAAAGTCGCTGAATTACATTTTTCTGTAAAAGTATGTTGCCTCAAATAATAGCCGGACAAACGAGCATAATAATAACAATAGTATATGTATTTATGACAAGTTTTATTGGATGAAACCTTTTGCAAACAAACGTTAAAGTCATACAATAATAGAATTAAAATAAAATAAACGGACTAAAGTCCTTGATTTGCTTATTCCATATTTTTCTCTCTTCTATTTTTTTTCTCCGTTTTTAATTTTTATCTTTGTATTGTTTACCTTTTATATTCGAGATACTCTACAGAGATGATGGATGAATAAGAGAGTTTTTCCTGCTTTAAGAACAAAACAAAACCTACAAACACAAGTTTCGCATGTTTGAAGTACATTTATTTCACAAATAAAAAGCTTGACATGTGTTGCGGAAAAACAGACCAATTTTTCAATCGCATCTGCAAGTAAAACACGGAGCTGCTCAAGCATCCGTAAAGACAAGCTTTTGGCCAAGTTCCAAGCGATACTTTTGTGGGATATTCCACTGGATTCGAGCTTTCTGACGAAAAGAGTTCAAATACCTCCCTTACCCCTTCTCTTTTTTTTCCAAAAGTCAGGATATGAAATATGCATTCACAGCAGTAAGTATTTCAATGAAATATTAATAAGTTATTTCTTTTATTTGCAGAAATGAAACGCAAAGATATACGGAATTGGGATCAACTGCTTGTGACGAGGTGGTTGAATGTATGGAAATGGAAAAAAGATCCAAGGAACGAGCTTTGTTAATATGTCGAGCTTTTGTTCAAAAATCCACAAGATATAGTCTTTTGCAGCAACTTAACAATATTGGTATATTTATGATTTTTTGCAAGTGACTTGGAAAATTATAAATTATTTATTATTTGATATGAATTGTTGCATTACTAAGGTTGAATATTTGACAGGTCAAAATCTTTTCGGTCAACTAACTGGCAAATTGACTGGTCAATTGACGTTATTTGTTATTATATTAAATTATAAACATTGTTTGAAAACCGTAAATTAACAAAGTAAACTAACAAAATGAACTAGAAAAGTAACTAACAAACTAAAAAATCTACATTAATGAACAAAACTAACAAAACGAAATAACTTATCAATAAACTTATTCATTGAAGAAAGAAATAATTACTAAAATAAAAGAATTATACATTCATAGTGATTAAAAATCTCTTAACTATTAACGTAAATTGATCGGTCAATCGACCAAATTTTTATTGGACCGTCAAATTCTGTGCAACTATATTTGCATTACATATTTTGCAATTCAGAAATAATTACAAAATTCATTGAAACTTTGGCGAAAAAATGTTTATTTGATTAAATTATTTAGGATAACAATGTTTTAATAATAATGGATTTTAAATTTTAAATATTAAAATAAATATTTTGAGATTAGAAATTAAATTATCACAATCAAATAATGTTAAAATTGCATAATTTTATAATTATTAAAATAAGCTCGAATAAATAATGGTTGAATACAATGTATATCAACCTATTTAATTAGAAATGGTACATTTTTTTAGACCATTTCTTGTTTTATCTATTTATTCTAGCTTGAACTGTAAAATATGTATACGTATGTGTTTAAATTGTTTCACTAGCTTTTGAAATGTTCGTAAAGAAGCCACAGAACATTAATGATAATCTCTTTACAGGATCACGGGTAGACAAACATTGGTTTTTAGTAAGAGACGTTTCTTTGAAGACGGATCGGCTCATGACGCTTACGCCATTAAATGAAAACTGTCCATTGAACATAAGTCCTCAGACTCAGGACGTATTGAATAATCTTTTCTTGGCCTTACAACATCCATATATCTGCCCAGTTTTGCATTTAGATATACTCGAATATGAAGACGAGTATTACGTAATTGTGATTCAACCAATCAATCAAGGCAGTTTGAAAGATCTTATTTACGGGGTAAACATGTGCTTTTTAATTCAGCAATGTTCTGCTATAAATTACAATTCATGTAAAATAAGAATATGATGGGAATTTCTAGATTGAGAAGAACCAGTGGAATGAGGATTGGGTTCAGAAGTATGTAACCAGAGGTGTAGGCTTGGCTTTGCCTAGAGTGCAACAAATGGGTCGACAAATTTTGGAAGCGCTGGTATTTTTGAAAGATCGTGGATTTCCCACAGTTACTCATTTGCATTCAGGAAATGTGATTGTGCAGAATGGTGTCGCACGTCTGGCTGGATTGGAAAATACGCTTTTGGGTTTTACAAGTCGAGCGCACCACTCGCTGTCTTTTCGACTTGCGCGTATAGATGCCATTGATACTATTCTTTTTGGTATAAAACTTGAAATTTCATTTTCATAACTCTACAGAGATGATTGCTATTTGGTCATTTAATAGTAATTACTTGTTGTTCTTAGGTCACATGATATTTGAAATGTGTGCAGGATACGAATTAAGAACAGTCGAACCAACTGCTGAACAGATGACAGATCTTGAAAAATATCCTCAAGTACGATTATGTTTATGATAGTTTTAAAAATATCATGACAATTAGACTTTAAAACTCCTAGATAAAATTTTTGCAAAATTATTTCATAATTTGTCTATGAATGCATGATATATAATTAATCAATTCATATGTATATTTTATTTTTTAGGTCATCGACTTTTTGCAAAGTATCTTTGATCGTTCAAAACCCAGACGACCTAGTGTTCAAGAACTTCTAACTCATGATTTCTTTCGGAACATAGATCTTCGTGAAATGCGAAGCGCACCAGTTACTGTATGTTAATATTTACAGAAAAAAATGTTTGTTATTAAAAAAATGTAATTTTATTTTGTATTCAATTAATTATGTTATTCAACTTTATAGATATTCCGTCCAATTTTAAATACTTCGGTGAAAAATTTACTTGAAAAAATTAAAAGACAAAATCATAATAAACGGTAATAACTTGAATTATAGTTTCTTTTTAACGTTTGTATAAGATTTTGTATTATGTGCTAAAAAAATGTTTTTCTAGGCCTCAAAGCTTCACTGCTGATAGCGTGATTTCACCACAAAGTCCAAGCAGCACGGATTATGGTGCTCACAGTTCTTCATCACTTTTAGATCGATTATATGATGAATTGACCAACACGCCAGTTTGAACAAACTGGGCGAGTAAAAACATAACGCTCGTTCCAAATCTGAATATTCAAAACGACTTAATCAATTAACTTTCTAAAACAAACGCACGTCTATAAAACTATCAACATCTAATCACCTTATGCGAAACTCTATTTAATAGTACTCGGCGCTTACACTGATATACAAATATGAGCAACAAAAATATCCAATCAAATAAAAGAGCTAAAATTTATATATAAAAACTTATATTAAACAAAAGTACATAATAAACTAAATATTTTATCACGACGAAATATTTTTTGTAAACATTTATTTCCAAAAATAATACTAAGTGATTAAAAAAAAATTTAATGGATAATTTTTATGAAAATGTTTAATAAGCTACGATGGATAATTTTGTTTAAATCAAATTTAATTTGTGGATTCAATTCTGAATGAATACAGGACGATTGCGATTTTATTTGAAAATGATCTTTGACTGCTATTTCGAAATTAATCAAATTATGTATAATAGATAAGTTTTATTATTTTCAAAATTAAAACTAATTTCAATTCAACTTCAATTCTATATATTGAAGTTTGTATTCTTAAAAAGTACAATGAAATATAATAATGTAATTAAAATAATTCAAAATATATAATAAATAATATAACATTATATGATATATACAATTTACAAACACATTTCTTGTATTACATCTTACATATTATTATAGTAGTCAAAGATATATTGCCTAAATATTGCGTCTATATTTCATAAATACATTTGAATATAAAATACATCATACAATTCTAAAATAATACTGTAAATCAAACATGTTAACTTTAATCTAAAAAATATACAAAATATTTCGATACAAACTTTAACGCTTTTCTAAAATTATCAAACTTTGACAAATATTGTAAATCAATTGCCACGTTTGCCTAAGTTTGGCCTAAATCATATTAACTTGACAAATTATAAACGTCGAACATTGTGATTGTATTGTTATAGATAAATAATTGACCATTATAATTACCCCTGTTAATTGAACGCTTTTTCGAACACATTTGAAATATATACAAACAATTATTATAAAAAATTTACAAAATTGCATTTTCAATTAATCATTTAATTAGATTGATTTTATAATGCTGTATTTTTTTATGTTTTATTATAAAAGTGGGCAAATAAAATGTATGAAAGAAAATGTTTAGCCTTATTCATTAATAAATTAATGCATCGTAGGATATGTTTTTTCTAAGTTTAATTTAGCGAAGTTTAATTGTAAAAATAATGTTTATACGCCTAAAATGTCTACAGTATTTGCGGTAGAGAAGGAACAGCCCAGTCTTGCGCGTTTCTGTGTCACACGGACAGTCTACAATAGTGTTAGTGGGGGTGGAAACGTACGCGAGTAACCCTCATCTCATCAGTGCACTTTCGGTCATTTTCACGTTCGTCGCGAGCTTCGATGAGTGCTTCTCCCTTCTTTCTTTAACATCAACGGTACACTTTGTAACACGAGGTGTGGAAGTCATACACATTTTTCTATGATTTGTCAGGTATAAATTATTCACTCAAATACATTACAAATCATATTTTAAGTCGTTCGAAAAACGTAAAATTTATGTTTGTAGTATTTGTGTCAACTTGCTAAAACATTTCGAGTCATATGGTGTAAAATGAAACAATAAGTGAACAGCAAAATATCACTGACTTATTAAGTGCAAATTGCAAGCAATAATATTTTGCCTAGAAACTTTCGATTATCAGTATTCATTTTTTATTGATATTTGCATTATATTATATGGATTTTTATTAATATAATTTTTGCAAAGTTTAATAATTATTGATGTATTTTTTGTCAGTTTCATTTTAAAATTGCTTTAGTATAAGCGACGTAAAAAATAACACAAAAATGTAATCATTTAATTAATTTGTGGCTTTATTTCGAATTATTTTAACCAAGATAATGACTGATAAGGTTGATGATGTAGAATAATATTAGATGAATGGGAGTAATCTGTATGGTTCATAGAGTCTGATTGCTGAGCAATAAAGTGTTAAGAAAGTTTATTGATTATGTGGAATAATAAATTTAATATAAATTTACAGTGTACTTGAAGTACGTTTGAGCTTCTATTTGTGTCTTTAATTCCTATTGACAGCAGTGTAATAAAATCGAATTTCTAATACGATTTTGAAGATTCAAATAGAATTGAAGCTTTTATTACAATGCATGATTAAAATAAAGAAAGTTTTTTATAAATAATTTTTCAACTTTAGTTTACAACAGAGTTTATTAATTTTAGTTGTTATAAATGCATGATTTTATTATTTAAATATAAGAAATAATTGTCTTCTGTTTTAGTATGAAATACTTTTTCTAATTGTATGTTTTATATAAAAAATAGCTATATTTGTATTGCAATAATGAAATTAGATGATGAATTCATAACATCCATATAGATGTCAATTGTAACTGAAAGAAAGTAAGGGATGTTCAGATATAGTTCACTATGTGTACATATCTTTCTTTAGTACCACTAACATTTTACCTTGAGGGTGTAAGTCTGTCATTGAACAAAAGCATTTCAAGCAACTGTGTAAACAACTTTTAGTGAACATTTTATTAATAATACGTAAATAGTAAACATCCTATTTAACACTTGGAAGTAAGAAAAGAAAATGCCTTGCACAAAGTGACTGTGTTTTGCATTAAAGATATAACTTTCTTCTAATTTACTCACAATTTGATAAAATAAATAAAATATATAAATATGGATTTGCTAAATTTGGATAAAACTGAAATAATACAGATTAGTCGGAAATAAGTAAGAATTGCATAATTAATTTTGATAATAGAAAATATAAATATGCAAACTCATCTTTAAAGAATATTTGTTGAATTATATATTAGCAGCTATGTTGTGTTTAATTATGCAGAAAGAATTGTTTTGATGAAACGATGAGTAATCATCTTCGATTTTTTCGGTAAATTAATATACACGATGACAAAATAAATCACTTAAGACCATTGCTAATCTTTGTATCAATCATTTTCCATTAATAAGGGCCATCATCTCAGATTACAATCACAAATTATATACTTTTCCCCAAATTCTAATAACATATTTTGTTTCAAATTCTGACCCTCTTTTGAAATTTGAACGTCATTTATCGACAATTCTGATCTACCTACACCTAATCAATCTTTTATATTACACATCTTCCAAGGCGGAACTTACAATAATGTTTTTCGGGGGATTTTCCCTGTTTCTTTATGATTTATTTTCTTGTATTTAATTTATTTTTACAATTTTCTTTTTTTTTCTGGAAACAAATATTATGTTCTATTCTTTTCTCATTTTAGAAATCTCATAAGAGGAGCTGCGATATAATTTGATGCTATCGCAATCTTTTTATTTGATTTACATTTTAAGTGTATTAAAAGGTCTAATTTCCAATATAATATCTAAATTTTATCTTCTTTAATGTTACGCTGATATTTATACTTTGATGAATCTGAATAAATGATAAACCCTTTGTTGGATAAATAGCAACTAAACAACACATAATAAACTTAATACGTAAAACTAAAGTTCTAATATAGATTTACATTTAATCAATAAACCAATGAATAACGTAATTGTTTTTTTCTTCTATTACGCAAGTGTGACTTAATGTAACATCAATGGAAGTTAGTCGATTCATGATATAGAAGAATTGCAAAGAAAATTCGTTATCATTTTAATATAACTAAAGAAAATAACTGATTAAAAATTACTATGTATCAGAATAAACTTGTGATGGTAAATGCATTTAACAAATTTTACTTTTTGACTTAGTAAAATAATTTTAACATTATAAAAAAAATCCCTCTCTGAGTTCCGAACTCGATACCTGCGCTGTTTCGTAATAAGCCGTCGTACTTTAACCTCGCGGCTATTCGCTAAGTTATCTATCTGTCTATTCGGCTAGTCGTTAAAAAGCTTGTTTTGTTACTTAAACTATCAAAACGTGAAATATACGTTTACATAATATTTATAATGAGACTTAGTAAAAATTCATCCAATATTTGTAAAAATTTAGTAAAAATTAATCAAAATTTGGCAAATTTTAGTCGAAATCTATCAATTATCACGAAAATAACATTAGCGTCACAGATTTAACCAGATTCATAGTAATTTTTAATCAGTTAATTCTTTCCGTAATAAGTAATTCTTTCTGTAATAAGTAATAATAAAGATTATGTTTAAAATTATGATAAAATTAATAATTTTTTAAATATCTCTTTAATTTTACAGTGGGACCAAAATCTGTTAAGACTATTCGAAACTAAAAAACATATCATTCATTCTCTCCGTCCGTCAAAAATCAAAGACCATGAATAACATAGTTTTAAAAAATTTTGGATTTCCACACTGGCGTCAGCATATGTATTCGCGGGATTCTGGCACCACCAGCAGTCCCAGTACATCTGGTTTCACCAGTCACAGTGGTCGATTTGATGGATTTCACTATAAAACTTACAATCATGGCACTAGATTGAATAACAAACCAAAAAGGCGTTTGGTAGACCGAAGAACTCAAAGTGCAATCAATCTCGATGCAGAAGCTGTTGAGTCGGCACGAAATTTGTTCAGAAAAGGACGATGTTCTAATGCTTCTAATGATGATAATAAAGAGGAAAAGGTGTTTTTCAGTAGCAAAATTGACAACCTAGCGAAAAAGTTATTTCATCATGTGACCATTGCTCGTGGAGCAAAACAACAACATGATAATTATAGGTAAAATGAAGTCTTAAAGTTTCTTAAGTTGATTTAGAAATTTGTATTTTGGATGATTTTTTTGAGAATATTATTTTTTTGTTTAAATGTTTGTAGAAATGAAAAAAATTGTTACAAAAATGCTGGATCGACAGAGTGCATGGAAATGGAAAAGAAGTCTAAGGAACGCGCCTCAGCAATATGCCGTGCCTTCATTCAAAAATCTGCTCGTTACAATCTTTTACAAAAACTCAACTGCATTGGTATTTCTACTAATTAAACAATTTATTAATATTGTTATGTATATTATTAGAAATAGTATTTTACTTAACTAGGGAATTCTGCAGAGAGTTTTCTCACGAGTGAGAAAGATGGAATCACGAGCGAGGCGAGTGATGCCATTCTCACGAGTGAAAAAACCTCTGCTGAATTCACAAGTTGAGTACACTACTTTTTCTTTAAGAGTTAGGTAAAACCGACTGGTTTTACTCTACGAGTGAAGAAAATAATTAATATTATCTTCTTATTAAGATTTGACTATATTTAATAATTTAAATAATAATATGAAATTAATAAGTTGGAAAGAGTAATTGAAGTAAAATGATTTTATTTTCATGTATAGGTTCACGAGTGGACAAACACTGGTTTTTAGTGCGAGACATGTCTCTGAAAACAGATCGCCTAATGACACTCACGCCATTGAACGATAACTGCCCTTTATATATATCTCAGAAGACTCAGGGGATATTGAACGAACTCTTTTTGAGTTTGCAACATCCATATATCTGCCCTCTATTGCATTTAGAACTAATCGAATATGACTATCAATATTACGTGATTGTGATTCATCCAATAAACCAAGGGAGTTTAAAGGATTTAATATATGGAGTAAGAAAGATATTTTATTTTCTCTATGTTTAGTTTACAAAATAAAATATCTGTGGTGAAAAGAAAAAAACAAGTTTAATATATAGGAATTTCATGTACACTTAAATTGATTTTCCTTTCCATCACAGATATATGATGGAAAGGAAATATTATATATTTTCCATTTTTTTAATCTTACACTTAAATAATTATAATTATTATAATATTGACGTAATTATCAAGTACAACTTGAGAGATAATTAAAGATAATAATAATTCAGCTGTAAAAAAAGAGTAAAAAACAGTTTGATTGATTAATTAAAATGTAGGTTCATCGATATGAATGGAACGAGAACTGGGAAGAAAAGTACTCGACTAAAGGCAAAGGCCTGCCCTTATCTAGAGTACAACAAATGGGTCGACAGATACTAGAAGCTCTGGTATTTTTGAAGGAACGTGGATTCCCAACAGTCATGCATTTACATTCAGGCAATGTGATTGTGCAGAATGGTGTCGCACGTCTGGCTGGATTGGAAAATACACTTTTGGGTCTTACTAGTCGAACGGACCATTTATTTTCTTATGTCACTAGAATTGATATGATGGATACAATTCTTTTTGGTAATAAATGAAAAAAAACACATTTCTACGAAATATACGTTTATCATACGATTAAATTATTTACAATTTTTTCCCAATTTTAGGTCACATAATTTTTGAAATGTGCGCCGGATATGAATTGGAAACCATTGAACCTGGTTTTGACAATTATATTGATCTCGAACAATACCCACAAGTATGTAATTTTACCAGAATAAATTACACGCTTTATTTATTATTCTTTGTGTTTATATTTTCTGATACTCTGCATTAGGTGATAGCACTTTTAAAAATAATATTCGACCCGACAAAGACTCGTTTGCCCTCGGTTCAAGAATTACGGATGCACGATTTTTTTAGACACATTGAACTTCGTGAAATGCGAAGTGCACAAGTTACTGTAAGTTATTTATTATGCTATTAATATCAGCAGCATTCCAAATAAATTACATAAATAAGTCATTGTAATTTGTATTAATTATAGATATTCCGTCCTATTTCAAAAAGGTCCGTTAAAAATTTACTTGAAAAGATCAAACGACATAATGTTAATAAAAGGTAAAAAAAATTTAAATAATTATAATAATATACTAACCCTAACGTTGGAGTTTACACCATGATTTAAGTGTAATAATGGTGTAAACATGAGATAAATGCTGCTGTGGTGATTAAATGGTGTTATTGTAGTGTAATTTAGGTCTAAAAGCGGCAAAATTTACACTTATTTTTACACCAATTCATATATCACAAGTTTTACACCAAAACGAACCCACAAAAAAATTATTTTTTCTTAATGAATTTGTAACAGCTGAACAATTTGGGTGTACTTGAAGTGCTTTAGTCAAACGCGGACACATTTACACTTAATTTACACCAATTCAGTTATCACAAATTTTACACCAAAACGACACAACACGACATTAAAAACAATTGTTTTTTGAATTTTGTATTATTTTTCGGATCCTGGAGTGTTTCTTTAATATATTTTTCAGAAATATCACAAACTTAGTAATAAATACTTAAATATGATATTTTTAATGTGAGTTTGGATAAATATAATTTCCAGCAAATCTTGTAATAAATGTATTTATTATTTATTTTAACATATTAAATTATTGTTAATTTTTAAAATTTGCACTTCACATACACCTAAATATTACATTATAAATAATTTTGGTGTAAACATAGCTACAATATGGTGGAATTGGAACTGTTCTTACACCATTATACACTGCACAAAATGACTTCATAAATACACTTAAATATCACGATACATGGAAAATAACTATGGTGTAAAGCCGGTTAAGATAAATAAAGAAATTCTTTGCGCCATAATTAAACTTAGAGTGTAATTATGGCGCAAAGAAAGTTTAAATAAATGGAGTGTAATTATGGTGTACGTTGGGTTAAACTAGAAGTTATATTTTCCGCCGCTACGTGGCTCACTATAAGCATTTCTTACAAATGAGATGTTCTTTAGAAGATATATATGAAAGTGAAATACAAATATGTCTTAAGCATATTTTAATGCATTTTTTGATTTTTTTGTTATGAAAATTTTAGTTTTCATAACAGCTTCTGATAAGTAAAAATACACTATAAATAATTATGGTGTAAATGCGGTTAAAATAAGGTGGCATTAGAACAGAACATCAAGGTAATTTTGGTGTAAACAAGGTGGCATTAGAACAGTACATCAAGGTAATTTTGGTGTAAACAAGGT
>JABFPJ010001171.1:0-28054 GCA_022817425.1 Gryon sp. ZL-2020 | reverse complement strand
AATTTTCAGTTTTTTAAGTTTTTAAATGATACAATTAAAATTGTTTAACCTTTTTTAATTTTTTTATAATGTAATTTTAATATTAAAAAAAGCAATATTCTTACATTGTTAATTAATTAAATAACTTTTATCGTTTAATATTTCAAGCGCTATTTTTAAGCAAATTAATTATTTAAGAATTTTTTATTATAAATGAACTTGCATTAAATTGCTTAAATTATTAGGAATAAAAACATAATTTCACTTTGACATACATTATTCGCTATATTATATTGCGCAATTTTTAGTCACAAAAAATGAGAATATTAATCAATACTTACACATAAGTTTTTACAATTTCGCGTACATTGATTGCAGATGGCCGATTATTTCTGTAATATTTATTCCAGCAAATTAAAAACAGAAGAAAGAGAAAAGATAAAAAAGAACGCTGGCATATAAAAAACGGTTAGCTACATAAAACAGAAGCAATGCGAGAAGTAATAATACAAGATTTACGATACCGACATGTTATATGCCGAAATGAAAAACGCAAATGAACCGCAATAAAAACTGCTTTAAGATGCTTATATAAAATTTCATATTTATTTATTTTTATTTAAATATTATTTCTACAATTTAAAAAGCCCGCGCTTCAGCTTTTATGTCTTTATATTGTATATAATTTCGTTTATATTTTCAAATATTATGTTGATTTTAAGAAGTCTGAGTTAATTTTGTAATTGCAACTAACTTCATTGTATTATCAATTATTTATCACCTGCAGCTCACTTCATTGTAATAATTTTTGAATTCTACGAAGGCCACGTGTCTGAGTTAATTTTGTACCTGCAGCTAACTTCACTGTATTATCTGTTATTTATCACCTGCAGTTAACTTCATTGTAATATCCATTATTTATGAGCTGCAGCTAAATTCATTTTAATAATTTTTGAATTCTAAGAAGGCCACGTGTCTGAGTTAATTATGTATTTGCAGCTAACTTCACTATAATATCAATTATTTATCACCTGCAGCAAACTTCATTGTATAAACAATTATTTATCACCTACAACAACTTCATTGTAATATCTATTATTTACCACCTGCAACTAACTTCATGGCAACGTTATTAAAATATCAATTTTTGCAATTCAAAAAGCTCGCGCATCAGCATCATTATCATTACAAAATTATTCTTTTGACTGAAGCTAACTTCA
The DNA here is from genome assembly GCA_022817425.1 of Gryon sp. ZL-2020. Classification (NCBI taxonomy): domain Eukaryota; kingdom Metazoa; phylum Arthropoda; class Insecta; order Hymenoptera; family Scelionidae; genus Gryon; species Gryon sp. ZL-2020. The sequence goes on along the minus strand of JABFPJ010001171.1, from coordinate 26,855 downwards.
TGTTAAATTCCGTTAGAAGATTACATAGCCCATGTTAAAGTTTCCTAATGATTCCAAATAAATGTTGCACAATTCCTAATACACATACAAAAAATGTATATGCATGTATACAAATGTTTAAATGTGTGTATTAGGAAATTTGAAACATTTATTAGGAATTGTTTGGAACTTTTAATTCGGGAGGTTTAACTTTGAAAAAATTTTTATGCAATTCATTTGCAAATAATTTGTTTGTAAAGTTGATTTATTATCTGTAAGCAACTCACAATAATAAATATTATTTATTTTCTGAAGTTAACTTCAAAGTAAGTTTAATTAGTTTCAGTATCTGCAGTTAACTTCATTACAAAATATTTTGTAAATTTGCAACTAATATCATGATATCCATTATTTTTTATTTCTGGCCAATTTTACGCTAAAACATATCAAATATAAATTACAGCCAATTAACTGTATTAAAAAAATTAGTTTGAATTGCATATTTTAGAAAATGATAAATATGATTTAAAAAATGATTAAAAAATTGATGAAATCAAAAGTGAAAAAGTGTCAATTAAAAAATACTAACATTAGAATGAAGGTAGCAGCGGATTAAAAAATAAACATTAACATGAAGTTAGAAATAGATGATGTTTTCATTCATAACATTATCATAAAGTTAGCTGCAGGTGGTAAATAATTGATAATACAATGAAGTTGGCTGCAGGTGATAAATAATTGATAATATAATGAAGTTAGGTATATGTGATAAGTTAATGATATTACAATGAAGTTAGCTGCAGGCAATAAATAATTGATAATAAATTGAAGTTAACTGCAGTTGCAAAATTAACCCATATACGTAGCATTCTTAGAATTCAACAAATTATTACAATGAAGTTAGTACAGTTAAAAAATTAACTCAGGCACAGGGTCTTCTTAGAACTCAAACATTATTACAATAAAGTTAGCTGCAGGTGATAAATAATTGATATTACAATGAAGTTAACTGCAGTTACAAAATTAACTCAGACACGTGGTTTTCTTAAAATTCATAAATTATATTGAAGTAGTAAAAAATAACTTTAAAAAACAGGATTTTCAAAATGTAAATATTTTACAATAACAATTTTTGCAAAAAATATTTTAAAAATATAAAAAATAAATAATAACAATAATAATTTGTTTTTCAGAAATGAAGATGGCAATTGTAAGATCCGGATGCTGAGATATGACCTTTTGTCGAACAGTAAAGCCATAGAAATCTGCTGAATCGGTAAGTCGGCTTTTTATATTGTTGATTAAATAAATAAATTAATATTTATATAATTTTAGGTTATATTTATTAGACAAAAAGTAAGCCAAACAAAATTAATCACAATGATTATAATCACAATGAAAAATTGGCAAAGTGCCAATAAAGATAAAGATAATTGTAAATTAAAGCGTATACAATAAAACGTGAATAAAACTAACAGGAAGTTTATTACTCCAGATAATTATTCTTCACGATGGATTATACTCGATATAATGAAAGCAACTTATTATGAGAACGTGCGTTTGCAAAGTAAACTAAAAAGATTTAAATTAAATAAATCGAGATACAACAATGGTTCATTTTTTATGTTATTAAGAATTACACGTAAATAAAAAAATTTCTATAACAAAGTTATGACTTTTTTTTTAGAAAAATGAAGGTAGTTTTTGACAAAAATAATAAAAACAAAATTAATAATTTTTTAAAAGAAATTTTAGTGACTTTTTTAAGGAAATTTTAGTAACTTTTTAAGGAAATTTTAGTGACTTTCTTAAGGAATTTTTACTGACTTTTTAAAGAAAATTTTAGTGACTTTTTAAAATTAAATTTTAGTGACATTTCGGAACTTTTTTTCCCCTAAGAATCCGGGGATTTTAAAGAACTGTTTAACATAGTTTGAAGGGAAAATTTTCTAGGAAAATCTAGGGAATTTTTCAAACAAACAATTAATAATTAATAAATAATTGGATGCGTGCGCAATGGAAACGTTTAATGAAATGAAGAAAGTGTCACGTAAGCAGTCAGCTTTGAAAACTAAGACATCGTAACCGCGGAAACCGCTATCGGACGTATCCTTCGCCACTCGTTTACTTACTTAACTTCGCGTTCTGCCGTTTATTCAAAGGGTTTATGACAGACAAATAATCTTTTTAAAATGTCCTGGAAAAAATCCCAGGATTTTCTGCCAATTTTTTAAATTCCCTAGGTATTATTTTTATCTAAAATTGTCTAGGAAATATTTTTTAATAACTTGAAATTTTGCCCGCAAAATATTCTAGGAAAATTTAAGTAGAAAAGATTGTAATTTTTATTTTCAATTTATTTTTATTTCAATTCGATATTTTTAGTTCAGTTCAGTTAATTAAAGTTGCGAAATATAAGTTCAAGGAAATGTTCTTCTTTTCAATATTATTGTTTCATTTTTTCTTTTTTTTTTGTTTTATTATTTTTATTTCGATGGTCCGATATTTATGTTTGCTTTGTTTCAATTCGCAAGACCTTCCGGAAAGTGGCTTTTAGATATGGCGAGTATCTCAGTTCTTAGCGATACAGCTTGTAATTTGATAATTCAATTTAAAATATAGATCTAATGATGAAATTACTTGAAGCATATAATACATGGCACGTATACAGTATTATTTTTTAAAAATGTACTTTAATTTACCTTAAACAAAAGTGAGTTAATTTACTAAATTAGCCAATTAACAAAATTAACTATTAATTGCGTTACTCTAACAATTATCTTGAGTTACTTTATTGAGTTTGAATAAGCTGCTTTATTGAGTATTTAAGTCAGATTGTTAAGTAGACGGAAATAATTGAAGTAACTTAAATTATTTCCGTCGTTGAGTTACTTTAACAAGTTACTTTAGTGAGTTATTTTAATAAGTTACTTTAATGGGTTACTCCAGTGAATAATTCTAAAAAGTAGATTTGATTGAGTTACTTTACTGAATTATATTGTAGTAACTTACATTAACTAGTTACTCGATAAGTTTAATTCAATAAGTCACTTAAAATGAGTTTCTTGAGTAAGTTACTTTAGTGAGTTACTTTAATGAATTACACTAAAAAGTGCTCTTAAGAAAGTAAGTTTAATAAATAACCAACTTACTAACAACTAATAACTGTACTTTAGTGAGTTACTTCATGTTATGTTAGTTTAGTGAGTTACTTCAGTGAATAATTCTAAAAAGTAGACTTGATTCAGTTACTTTACTGAACTATTTTGTAGTAAGTTACATTAACTCGAGTTAGTTACTCGAATAAGTTTAATTCAATAAGTTATTCAAGTTGCTTCATTAAGATATTTTAGTGAGTTACTGTAAAAAATGTTCCTTTAATGAGTCACTTTGTCGAATGTTATGATTTCGATAGTTTAATACGTGACTTTATTGAATCAGTTTATAAAATTTCATTTTAATTAGTTACTTTGATAAGTTACTTTATTAAACGACACTTTTTTATGCATCACTTTAATTTTTCAGTTTAGAAAACGTTACTTTAACTAGTTATTGTAGAGAGTTACTTTAATGAGTTACTTTAAAAAAGTTACTTCATTAAACAACATTTTTATGAATTACTTTAATTCGTCAGTTAAAAAATGTTATTTTAATAAGTTACTATAGTAAGTTACTTCAATAAACGACACATTCATGAATTATTTCAATGCGTTACTTTATAAAAAGTACTATAATGAGTTACTTTGGTAAGTTACTTTATGAAGCGACACTTTATGAATTACTTTAATGCGTTAGTTTAGAAAATATTACTGTAATGAGTTACTTTAACGAGTCACTTTAGTAAGTTACTTTAGTAAGTTATTTTATGAAACGACACTTTCATGAATTACATTAATGCGTTATTTTTGAAAATGTTACTTTAATGAGTTACTTTAAGGAATTTTACTTGAATAAGTTACTTCATCTTTTACTCATAAAAAAACTATGTGTGAATGCATATACGTGTGCTTGCACATTGCCGTCAACTTCCCCATAAACATAAGGCAGCACAAAACTATTGCAAAATTCAATCGACTCCGGTGTCCCGAAGAATGTCATCCCCTCCCCTCCCAATCATTCTATCTTAACATTCTTCTCTCCGCGTCCTCCCCTCGACGCGCCCCTCTTTCTCTCTCTCTCTCACTCGCGCGCGCTCTGTCTCTCTCTTTCTGTCTCTCCTTTTCTCTCTCTCTCTCTCCCTCTCTCTCCAGACTCGCTACAGGTGTACCCGAGAAACACGGCCTATGCTATCGGACCTGTTTGTCCTCCCCAACGTCTCTTCGGCTTCAGTTGGCGTTCGATCGTCCTCTCGGCGCCGTCACTTTTCCAATCCCCCGCTTTTCTCGTCGGTTTCCGTCGACATTCCGCTCGGCTTTTCCATCCAAACTTCATTTCAACGCACTTGTTTTTGGATTTTCCGCTTTTCAAACGTTTCCCGCCCTTTAGTCGCCATTTTGATTTTCATTTTAAATAATGATTTTTGCAGTGAATTTCTGCTTGGATTAAACAAACATTTCTGTTTTGTGAGAATATACAAATTGTTGGTTATTGTTGTTGTTTATTGTTGTGACTTTTTTGAGGGAAAATTTAAAAGTGATCACGTGGGTTTATGGTGTTTCACAAAGTTGGTGCTTTTATTTTGTTTCAAATTTAATTCTCTTTTATTTACTTTTTTTTATTTGTTTTTAAATTTTTATATACATATATATATATATGTATGTATGTTTATATGTGAATATATAAATATATTTATATATAAATATATATATTTATTTTATTTATATATAGATATAGAGTGAGTGAATAATGGAGTGAAAAGTGGTTAGCTGAAGGAAGTCGGCAAGACGAGGATTACCTTCGCTTTTTTCTCTCTTTTTCGTCATTCCTGAAGGTGCGTACGTGGAAATGTGCCGTTTAGATGACGTTTTACTTTAAATGTCATCGATTCCTGGAAAACAGAAAAAAGTCCAAAATTAAAAATTTGGAATTATTTGTCGTTTAACATTCAAAAAATACTTTCAAAAATTATGAAATTAAAAATGTTTTTTTTTTGTAATTAAATTTGTGTAATAAACAAAAATTGTTTAATGAAAATGTTCTTTTTATTATTTTTATAAATGTCTTATTTGTAATGAATTTGTTATTGATTTTAATTGAAATTTAATTGAAACGATAATTTATTATTGTATTATTGTTGTATATAATAAAAATATCCCCACAAATTATCCTCCATAATTATTTTCTAGAATATTCATATCCACTTCTGGTTATTAATTTCATCGTTTTTTTTTATCTTTATCATTATTATTATTCCCATTTATTTTTTCCATTGTTATGACATATAAACACTTTCTATTTCTTAGCTTGACTTTGATTTGACTTTAAAGCCACTTTTCAATGTCGACTTTATGATTATTTTATTTTTATTTGTCATTTATCATTTTTCAATTACCGCTTTATTGTTTATTAAGTTGTTTTCAATTTATTTTCTACTTTATTAACCTTCATTTACCATATTTATTTTAAAAATGAATTATTTCAGTTATTGTTTGTATTCATTGACTTTGATTGTTGTTATTTAAATGTTCGCTTTTTATTATTGTTTGTATTGCATCATTTTTTATTATTCGTTTAATTCAATCCATTTTTTTTAATTTTCTTTTTTTTTCATATATTATATAATTTCCAATCCAAATATTTACATTTTTATGATATCCAAAATTGATTTTCAAAATCATTAAAATTAAAAGCGATAATAATTAAATGTATTTTTTTTTAATTTACATGCGTTGAAACAGAGTATCGGGTGAATTTAAATGGAATATTCTGTAAGGTACATGGCGCGGTTGAGAAATATTTGATTAACGAATGGATCGTACACGTATGTACGTTGCGGCTTTATTCACCTTTTATTTCATTCAAGTAAGCTTTTGTTGTTAAACGCGTTTTGTCTATTAGTGCAATGGTTAGAGATCCAATGTATTAGTCTTTAAATCTATATATATATATATATATATATATATATATATATATATATAGAACTGGTTTACAACAAATAATTTAGTTTAAAGTAACTCATTAAACTAACTCATTATAGTAACTCACTGAAGTCAATCACTGAAGTAATTTAGTAAATTAAGTACCTTAGGTAACTTAATTTATTAAAATAACTCACTATAGTAATAGACCAGAGTTACTCTAACAGTTACTCTAATTAATTACTATTAAAGTAACGTAAGTAAGTAACTTACTTTAGCAACTCACTGAAAGTAGCTTAACTTACTAAATTAACGTGTCAGATTAGAGTAACTTCGACAATTTACTAAAGTAACATACTTTAATAATTAAGTACATAAACATTTACTTTAAAGTGACTCACTAAAAGAAACACGAATTGTTAAGTTAACATATTAAAAAAGTTAGTTATATTAAAGTAACCTACTGAACTACATGGACATCATGAAATACTAAAGTAACTCATTAAAGTAACTCAAGTGAATATTCTTATTAGAAACAGTCTCTGGAGTAACTCACTAAAGTAACGAACTATGAAGCAACTTACTAAAGTACACTTTTTAGTATAACTCACTAATGTAACTTATTACAATGAATAACTCACTAAAGTAACTTACTCGAATAAATTACTAATGTAACTTATTATAATAACTCACTAAAATAAGTTACTCGAGAAACTCGCTAATGTAAATTATTACAGTAACTCATTAAAATAACCTACTTGAGTAACTTATTAATGTAACTTATTACTATAACTCACTAAAATAAGTTACTAGAGTAACTTACTAATGTAACTTACTATAGTAACTCACTAAAATAACTCACTCGAGTAACTTACTAATGTAACTTATTACAATAACTCACTAAAATAACTTACTCGAGTAACTTACTGATATAACTTACTAGAGTAACTCATTAATGTAATTTACTACAGTAACTCACTAAAATAACTTATTCGAATAACTTATTAATGTAAGTTACTATAATAACTCACTAATGCAATTTATTACAGTAACTCGCTAAAGTAATTCATAAAAGTAACTAAACAAATAACAGCTAATCAAAGCATAAAAGCTTAAATTTCAATTCACAAAACGAAAAGATACATAATTAATGCGAACCAACGAGATACGTGTAATTATAAATATTCACATGATAATATAATATAATGTAATATAATATATATATGTATAGATAAGTGTGTAAAATCGTAATTATGTAAATACAAGTGCTCACGCAATAATTAAAGTTTTTTCACACACCAGAGCCACTGACATCGTTCGCTGATTCTGCTAATTGCGCGAATGAAAATAAACGAACAATTTATATCTACTTTGAAATTTAATTCTTCTTATTATTTATTACCATTCTTACATCTCCATTTTATTACTCATTTTTCTTCTCAAAATTTTCTTTCTTTTTCTTTTAATTTAATTTAATTTAATTTTTCTAAGATCAAAAAAGTAGTTTATAAATATCAATTGCTTCAATATTGTTTTTCTTTTTCTTTTCTTCAATGCTCAAAATCGATGCATTGAAATTACCTTTTCCTCAACAATATTTATTATTGCATTAAATAACTGGTATTGGGGAACTAACGGCATAACGGTCTTTCGAGAGGATCATCTTTAAAATAATCTCAACTTATACCTTCACCAACGAATTTTCAGACGATGCCTTTTAAGTAGGACACGTTTCATAAATACATAACTAATAAATCAACAAACATTCAAACCTAAACATTATTCAATTCAATAACTAAATTGCGAAAACCAACTAAAAACAAACAAAGAAAAACAAATTATTTTATTTTTATTTACAGTATTTATTAAATAAATATAAAAAAATTGTTTTTCCCCCAAAAAAATGGGTTAATTTCATAACAGATAATAAATCTATGAACGAATAAAAATAATGCATTTTTAATTAAATCGATTAACAATCAAATCACATGAGCGGTTTATTGTTACATCAGTTATTGATACGATAAGAAGCCGAAGATAATGAATTCGACGGGTTTCAAAACTCGTTAGCGGTTATGATTTTGTGTGTGTTTGGACGAGTTGTGTATGTGTGAGAGTGGCTTTTCTTTTGGATTAGATTAGAAAACGTGGAACTTATTGTCAACATTGGCATCGTGATTTTTGATTAGATTAAATTGAAAAAAAAAAAAAAAAACTGAACCGAAGAGATATAGATAAAAAAGGGAACTAGAAAAGAAACAGGTTTAGAGTTTGAGACGGGAATTGTAAAATATTCCATCGGTTGTTGGGATTGATGAGTGCACTAAGGGATATAAGATAACGAAAATTACTGTAATTTATTCAATTCAAAAAGTGTTGTTTAGTGGCAAGTTTAAACAAATTACTATAAATTATAATAAAAATTATAATATTGTATTATTATATACTTTATTTTATCGTAATACTAAATTGTAATATTTTTATGCGACTTTTGTTTAAGTCAAGAAAAATCAAATTTTATTTATATACAGAATTTATTTGAAAAATTGTTATTAAATAGAATTTTGTAACAAATTTGTAAAAAAGTATAATACCATTTATTATTATGATAAAATAGAATATATAACAAAATATATATCTCAATATAATGATTTTTATTATATTATATAGCGTTTATTTTAAGGTTACATTTTTTGAATATTTTTATTTGTATCTTGTTAAGTATCTATTTTTATAGTTTTATATTTATATATATATAAGTTTTAGTTCAGTAAGTTACCCTATCATGTTACTTTAATGAGTTACTTTAGTATGTTATTCAATCAAGATATTATAATCAATTAACTGAATAAATTTACTTTAGTGAGTTACTTTAGTATCATTCTTTAATGAAGTTGCTTTAATAAGTTATTTCAGTTAGTTACTTGAATGTGCTACTTTAGTATGTTACTTTAGTAAGTTGCTTTAATAAGTTACTTCAGTTAGTTACTTGAATGTGTTACTTTAGTGAGTTGCTTTAGTATCACTCATCAATGAGTTACTTTAATGGGTTAATTCAGTCAGTTACTTAAATGAGTGACTCTGGTATGTTACTTTATCAAGATATTAAAATCAATTATCTGAATACAGTTACTTTAGTGAGTTCCTTTACTATGATTCTTTAATGAGTTACTTTGGTATGTTACTTCAGTGAGTTTCTTTGGTATAATTTTTTAATGAGTTAATTTAAGAAGTTACTTCAGTTAGTTACTTGAATGTGTTACTTTAGTATGTTACTTTAGTAAGTTGCTTTAATATCATTCTTTAATGAAGTTACTTTAATAAGTTACTTCAGTTAGTTACTTGAATGTGTTACTTTAGTACGTTACTTTAGTGAGTTACTCTAAATAAACTTAACATAAACAAAATAATCAAGAAATGAAATTGAAAAAAATATAAATACAAAAAGAAACATTGCTCGAAATCAATAAGACAAGTGACAATGCATGCAAATTAATATAAAACAAATGAACGCCAAGGTTTTGTACAAAATCATCTCCGACTATTTGTTCCATCTGCGCCGTTATCTCTTTTATTCTTATATTTAATAGGTTATTTCGAACATTCGGCTTTTCTTTGACTTAAAGATCAATATGGATTTGGCATACTAACGAGAAACTGCACGGGATTTGGCTTAAGTTTAATCCGTCGATGAAATACATATATATATATATATGAATATAAAATTATAGATTTGACTTATTGATATGAATTTTCGAATTATATATATATATATAACTCGAAAATTCAAATCAAAAAGTCAAATCTATAATTATGATTACAAAAATAAATTGATGATAAAAAGACGAGCATAAAATATGAAAGGGAAATTGAAAATGACAAGTTGATATTTAACAAACCAAATATTTCATAAAATGTATTTTCAAAGTAAATAAAAGAACGAAAGGCAAAAAAGAAAAAGTCACTGGTTTTCTTTTTTGAAAAAGCGAACTATTATTACTTTTACTGTTTCCGTTAATATTAATTACTTTTGAACAGCCATGAATTAATAAATTAAAGTTTTGTATTGAAAATAAACGGCGAATACATTGATGCATTTGAAGTGTGAATAATTTATGGAACTGAATTAATAAACAATTAACCAAATATAGGTTTTTTTAAAGCGGGAAATCGGGTTTGTGTAATATTAATGAGAACTAAATGTCAGGAATGTCGTAATTTTTATTTGCATTTTATTTAAATATTCACTTGCATATTTATTATAAACTATATTTCGGAATCATAATTTTTCCATTTTAAACATTGAATTATTCTTGTCATAACATTATCACAACCTTGCTAAAACCTTATTATAACCTTGCAATGAACCTAACCTGTTAAGTTGTAATCTCAAGCTGGGTTTTTTTAAAAAAAGGGCTTCCCTAATTAAACAAATTTTCAATATTTTTAAGTTATGAAGTTCATCCTCGCAATGTCCTTGTCATAACCTTATTTAAGGTTACGACTGGGTAAAGATTTCATCATAAGCTTGCAATGGCCTTATTAAAACCTTATTATCAATTTACAATGATCTTGAGTTAACCTATAATCATACTCTTGCTATAACCGTACAATGACCTTACTATAACCTTGCAGTAATCCTTGTTATAATCTTACAATGACCTTGCAATGACCTTGCCATGACCTTGCTATGACCTTGACATAACCTTACCAACATAAATATGAAATAAATATAAATTGTATTTACATAAAAAATAGTAACATAATTGTTCAACCAATATTTAAGATTCATCTCTAACTCAAAAATTTATGATTATTCCCAATAAATCGTTCTCCAATCGCAAATTACACGCTTACCGAAAGGTTGCAACGATATAACCATAAATTACGCACATAACCGTTTCGTATATTACGCTTCTCGTACGTGGTTCTGACACTGTCACGCTTGCACTATATATGTAGCAACATTTAGTTAGTCCGCTAATCAATTTTTTTTCATTTTTTAAAATAAGTTTCTAGTGACTTTTTGTTTGTAATTTTTGTAGAGATATTTTGCTAGTGAATTTTCTAGTAACTCTATGGTAACTTTTTGTAGAGACTTTTTAGTGACTTTTTGTAATAACAGTTTAGATTTAAAGGAATTTGTTTATGATTAAAAAAATATATTTCTCTAGGGATTTTTTGATGACTTTTTATAGTGATTTTTCTAAATATATTTGTCTAATAATTTTTCTAGTAATTATTTGAAAAACATTTTTTTGATAAATTTTTCAAGTAAATTTTTCTAGTGATGTTTTGTTTGTAACTTTTTCTAGAAACTTTTCTAAAGATATTTTTCCCAGTGAATTTTTTAGTAACTCTTTATAGTAACTTTTCCTGGTAACTTTTCTGAAAGACTTTTTAGTGCCTTTTTGTAGTAACAATTTACATTTAAAAATATTTTGTTTACTCATTTTTGATGATTAACAAAATATATTTCTCTAGGTATTTTTTGATATTAACTAGTGACTTTTCTAAATGTAACTGTCTAGTCATTTTTCTAGTAACTATTAGTAAACCTTTTTCTGGTAAATTTTTCAAGTAAATTTTTGTACTTATGTTTTGTTCATAAATTTTTTTAGTACATTTTCTAGAGATATTTTTCCAGTGATTTTTTTAGTAACTTTTTATAGTAGCTTTTCGTGATGACTTTTTTTAGATTTTTTCTAGTAACTTTTCAAATTTAAAAATATGTTTTCCGTCATTTTTGGTAATTAAACAAATCTATTTATCTAGGGATTTTTTACTGACTTTTTTAGTAACTTTTCTAAATATATTTGTCTAGTAATTTTTCTAGTAGCTATTCGAATAAAATTTTTCTAGTAAATATTTCCAGTCACTTTTTCTAGTGATTTTTACCAGAATATATTTTTTTGAGGCCAATTTAGTAACTTTTAAATTGCAAAGCTTTCCATTGTAGACCAGAAATAAACTCATGCCAAAGCAAGCCTCGGCATTCTTTCGTTGAGATTACTTCCGCTTAAGGATTCCTTTAACCTTTTGCCTCGTTGCTCCCCGCATTGAGGAATCCTCTCTCCCTTCCTTAGTTGGATCCGACATTCACTCGCGCATCTTGTGTTGCATCATACTTTGTACGTATCTGCAGACGCGAATAAACAAAACCCATACCCGTGTTCAACTTTCTCAGTTGACGATGAAACAACCGACAATATTTCATTATGACTTTATTACGTTTACAAATTGGCGTCGCAAATTATATTTAAAGTTTTTACTCTTTTTTCCTAGTTCTTTCTCAAAAAAACTTTACGAAAAATGTAGTTTTATTTCACAAAAAATATTTCAAACATTTTGGCGCCAAAATCTGATTTTCAAACATTCTGATAAGAAAACTGTCATTGTCGAAAATGTTGGCGGGAAATTTAATTTTTCAGAAAAATTTGGTCGCAAAAATTGAATTTTGGAAACAATTTGATAGGAAAATAAAAAATGTGTAGTTTTTCGAAGATTTAGACGGGAATAAAAACAATCCAATTGGCAATTAAGATTCCAGACTGATTATTACAATTATGACTGATCTTAACAGTAAATCTTGAATAATTTCACCGCTAAGAAATGATTTAACCTTAATAACTTTTACGTCCGAAAATTATCCAGGAAGACGGTAATTTGTAGTAACTTCTTTTTGCTTTTAATTTGAGGTTATAATATTATATCTAAAGTGTTAATAGGAAGTCGTTTAGATTTTTACGTGAATGTTGAAAGATGCGCGATAGAAAGTTACTGATTAGTTTAGTTTTAGTAACGAATTTCTTATATTTAGCTTTTTCATTTTAGTTTTAAATATTTTAACAGAGACTTTTTCTAGGAAATTTTCATCTAGATAATTTTACTAGGATCCTTTCATCTAGGGAACTTTGCTAGGGAATTTTCGTCCAGATCATTTTGTTATGGAGTTTCAATCTAGGGAATTTTCATCTAGGTAATTTTGCTAGGATCCTTTCATCTAGGGAATTTTTGTCTAGATCATTTTCTTAGGGAATTTCAATGTAAGGAATTTTCATCTAGGTGTTTCTAATAGGATCCTTTCATCTAAGGAAGTTTGCTGTGGAATTTTCATGTAGGTACTTTTACTAGAATCCTTTCGTCTAGGGAATTTTGCTAGGTAATTTTCGTCTAGATCATTTTGTTATGGAGTTTCAATCTAGGGAATTTTCATTAAGGTATTTCTGCTAGCATCCTTTCATCTAGGGAATTTTGCTAGGAAATTTTCGTCTAGATCATTTTCTTAGGGAATTTCAATCTAGGGAATTTCACAAGGATTTTGCTAGTCAGAGTAAAAATTTTTTCCCTATATTTTTGAGATTGAAACGAGGTTTAAACAAGGTTAAAATGAAGTTTAAACGAAGTTTAAAGAAGGTTTAAAGTTTCTAAGACTGATAAAAGGCCGAAAAGAGATTAAAAATGTTGATTCGAGTATTGGGCTACAGATAATTAAAGAAATTTGTTCATCCATATTTTTTTGTTTATTTAAAGATTGATTCTTTCGTAATGCTTCATATTTGTATGTTAATCCGATTAAGCACACGTGGTTTCATGCCACTTTACATACTTAATTTGCAATTTCGTATTCCGAAATAGAAACCGTAATTGGCTGTATTTCATTACACTCTCTAATTGATTATTTTGTCATAAATATCATTTATCCACTAAATTTCATCTGCGTGACTGATATTAATTAATAAACAGAACGAAGCACAGATATAATTAAATATATTTATGACAATAAAATTGAGCTATGATTATGCAATGTTGACATTTTTTTGTAGAACTCATTTCTTAGGTATTTTATTCTTGAGTTCCTAGAAAAATTCCCTAGATTAAAATTCTCAACACTTAAAATTCCCTATACAAAAATTCTCCAGAAGAAAATTCTCTATATACAAATTTCTTACGTGAAAATCCCCTAGATGAAAATTTTCTTATAAATAATGTAAAGAAAAAATTTCTAGTAAAATTCGCAAGAAAAATTCCCTAGACAAAAGTTCTTAAGAAAAAATCCCTATACACACAATTTCTAAGTGAAAATTTCCCTAGAAAAATTCTCTATTTTAAAATTCCCCAGACAAAAGTTCCCCAGAAGAAAATTCCCTATACATAAATTTCTTAGGTGAAAATTCCCTAGATGAACATTTCATAGACAAAATGTTCTTATAAAAATGCAAAGAAAAATTCCCTAGAACAATTCTCCAAGACAAATTCACTAGAAATATTTTCAAGAAAAATAAAAAAAAAAATTCTAGATGAAAATTTCATAGATAAAATTTTCCTATAAAAATTGAAGATCCCTAGGAAAATTCTCAAGAAAAATTTTAGGGATTTTTCTGTTCTTTCTGTTTCGCGTGTACTTCGAGATTATATTATTAAATGTAATATTAATGTTGACCTTTTTTCGCTCTTCTTTTTCTTTCATAAAGTGCAACAACTTGAGTATATAAAAACATGAGAAATCTCAGGTTCTCAGATGTTACAAAATATCAAATGCAATAATGCTTTGACATTGACGTGTGTAATGATTACTATATTTAATTGGTCTCATCTAAGATCTTGCGAATAATTAACTCTCTTCATTGTGCAACGTCCTTCGAAATAAGTTTTAACGTTATATTAATAATGCGTGAATTGCGATGATTTTATTGTAAAGATTAAGTTAGAAATTAATTATTATTCTTTGCGATATTCTGAAATACTATTTTCTTACAAAAAATGTTTTTCCTATTTATCCTGGAAAATTCCTAGATATTCCCCAGAAATTCTTTAGGGGAAAAAACTAGTGAAAACATTTTTCTAAAATTTTCCTCCAAATCTAGCGAAATTCTTGTTCCTAAGGATTTCTAGAGACTTTTTTTAATTCCTAGATATTCCCCAGAAAAATTTTAGGTTGAGAAACTTATTGAAAAATGTTTCTAAAATTTCATTGCGAATCTAGAGAATTTCTCCTTTCTAGGGGTTTCAATTTTTTAATTATTTTTAATTCCTAGATATTCCCCAGAAAAGTTTTAGGTAAAAAACTCGTGGAAAAATGTTTCTACAATTGCGCTGCGAATCTAAGGAATTTCTCGTTACTAGGGATTTCTAGAGATTTTTTTATTTTTTATTCTGATTTACTAAGATTTTAATACAAATTTCATAAGTTGAACTCTCTAAATTCAAATAAGTGAATATTCACTTACAATAAGTGCAAAGTCGTCCACTTACGCCAAAAAGTGAAAATTTTCACTTATTTTAAGTGAAAAATACAATTAAATTTTCACTTTTTGGCGTAAGTGGACGACTTTTGACTTATTCAGATTTAGAAAGAATATTATGCTTACATTTATCTAGGGATTTTCCTAGGGGAATTTATAGGGTAATAATTTCTTATTCATAGGAAAGATTTTGTCTGCTATCGAATACGGAGTAATTCTTAAGAATTTTTTCGTAATTTTCATAGTGAATTTTCTAGGGAATTTTTTAGTAGATTTTCTAGGGGATTTTTATGTAGAAATAAAAAACAATAATTAAATTGTAGAAAAAGTTTTACTTTCGTTTTTTAATATACGTCTATGTATATTTGTATAAAGTAATGATTGTTAATTACGTTACCGCAGATTGTGCAAACTTTTTTTAATCACTTTTCCTTCGTCGCAATATTATATCAACTTTCCAGCTTTCTTTGTCATTTGCTTACGTAAAGCTGTCAGTTCTTTTAAGACCAATTTACACATCTCAACAACAGATTCTAACATATTATATTTCGTTTGTTTTACACATTTATACGTGTTTTCTAAGGAATATTTTCAAAATTTTTAGTTACTTTTTGTCTAGGGACCTTTTGAATGTAGGGATATTTTTGGTTAATTTTTAAAAAAGAAATTTTTTTTATAGATTTTTTGTGGGTTTTTTTTGGCATTTTTTCCGGGACATTATCTGGGGATTTTTCTTGCCAATTTTGTCTGAACAATTTTTCTATCGCATTTTTCTATTACATTTTCTCGGGTATTTTCTTGATAATATTTCTAGGGAATTTCGTAAAGGAACTTTTTGCCTAGGGATTTTACTAGGAAATTTTTGCTCGGGATTTTTTCTAGGAAGTTTCGACTTAGGGGATTTTTCTAGGACATTTTTGCCTAGGAAACTTTTCGAGGCAATTTTCGTCTAGGGAATCTTTCTAGGAAATTTTTGTCCAGGGTTTTTTTTCAAATAAAACTAAATTTGCATTCAAATTAAAACAAAGTTACACTAAAATACACTAACGTCGCTTTCTCTGGCAAATAAAGAGGAAAAAAACTTTAAAAGAATATTTCTCGTCATTGAACATTAATCACGTTTTAGAGCAATTGTGTTAATATGTTAAGCCACAAGTATGCTTGATTGTTGGTCGCGTTGAGTTCTTTTAGAATTCCTTTTGCCATTGAGAGATTGTCATGTACGGGTTTATCCGGTTTAGGAAAGTGTGCCGTTTAAAGGTCAAGTCAAACTAAGCGCATAAAGTTTATTCATCTTTTTTTTGGCGAGTGCAAATATTTGTGCATTTCAGTCATATATATGAAATATATATATGAAAATGTCTCTAACTTTCATTTACAAAAAATTCCTTAGAAAATTGTCCAGGAAATATTCCAGACAATTTCTCAAAAATCCTGCAGAAAAGTCCCCAGAAAGTAACTAAATTCCCTAGAAGTATGAAAATTCCCCAGAAATCCCTAGAAATGAAAAAAATGCTTATACGATTGTCGGATTTTTTTTCTCTTTAAAGGCGGATAAATTTCATTTTTTCAAATTACTTTTATTACTATTTTTATTATTATTATTATGATTATTATGATCCTTAAACTATTCCTGCAATTATCGAGTCACAAGTTTGTCGACGTGGCTTCTTCAAACGTCATTCGTTATAATAGAAACCAGTCACGTAGGTGGACAGTCAATAACTGCCGACAATTCGTCGACTTCGTATATATGTATATATATATATGTATTGGCATTGCGATAACGTCCAACTCCACAGACGACTCAAGATGATGTCCATTATCGACTTAATTTTACTTCCGCCGAGATTTTAGCTCTATTTTTTTAACAACAAAATGTTTTTACCTTTTTTTACTTTAATGTGTTAGCGATTTTATTATTTTTATAATTTTTAAATTTTTATATTTTCTTAAAATCAGACACTCGTAATTCCCCAGAAAAATTGCTTAGTAAAATTCCCTACAAAATTCCCCAGAAAAATTGCCTAATAAAATTCCCTATAAAATTCCCCAGAAAAGTCCATATAAAAATCCCTAGATGTTTTCTCTAAAAAATTCCTAACACAAATTCCAAATGTTTTACCACTTTTTATTTAAAATTTCTTGGCCATTTTTTTTATTTTTGGCCATTTTTACCAATATTAGACCATGTTTCAATTTGTACCATTTTTGGCAATTTTTAACCTAATTTTAATTTTAGTCATTTTTTAATTATGACCATTTTCCTTTTATTCCGACAAAAATAATAAAAAAAGTGAAAACTAATGTAAAAAGTTATAATTACTTATAATTAGAAAGGATGTACACATCGCGAGAATTTTTCTTCTGTCGACATTATAATAATGATCGTGCAAGTTGTCTATTTGCGCGAATCACTTTTCATTGATGAAGTGATTAAAGTTTACCTACTCAAGGACATCGCTAAGAATTGTTAACCGTTAATGTTACGGATTCATGTGGCGCGCTAAAAGGTCATCTTTCATCTTATCGCTATGCTCTTGTATTATTATTTTCTATGGAGTTCTTCCAGCTTCTTTCAACATTGTCAACATTTTCGGTCATTTTTATTTATTTTGACTAAATATTTACTTTTTCATAATTTTTTCACTTATTTTCACCATTTTTAGCTATTTTTGGCCATTTTAAGCCATGTTGGCTATTTTACTACTTTTAGCCGTTTTTTTGCCATTTTACTACTTCTAGCCATTTTTTGGCCATTTTTCTACTTTTAGCCATTTTACTATTTTTTGTCATTTTCGCCATTTTACTATTTTTCGCCATTTTACTACTTTTAGCCATTTTGGTCATTTTACTATTTTTAGCCATTTTGGCCATTTTAATATTTTTTTGCCATTTTGACCATTTTCAATTTGTTTAATTTTTGAACATTTTTCAATATTTCGACCATTTTTTATTTTTGTACAACTTCACCACTTATCATTTTTCAATTTTGAATTATCCAGATTTTGATTATTTTTGCGATTTTTCAAATTTGTCCAGATTTTAGTTTGTATACAAAAAATTATCATCACAGAAAATTCTAAGACAAAAGCCCGAATATTTGATTATATTTTAAACTGCTCAGCACTTTAAATATCTCATTTTATCTTCATGCTAATGGAATTTCAATCATCGTTGGATAAATCATTTGAATACAATTTTTTTTGTTTCTCAGTCTCTCTCTCTTTCTATTCGAACAAAACGAACGAATTTCCAGTTTTATCAATTTCCACGAATCGAATTACATTTAATTTCTTTCTACGCCATTTATTTAATTTATACTAAAAAGTCAACGAACATTTATTTTTTTACTCGATTCAAATGTTTTTTTCAAATGTTTTTTTTATGTTTAAAGATTGTATAAACATTGATATTACATTTAAAAATTGCGAAAAATGACCGAAATAATAAAAAAGTAAAAAAAAAAGTCAAAAAAATTGAAAATAGAAAACTGAAGCAAAAAAGGCTATTTTTTGTGTTGTACTTTTTTGGGTATTTTTCAAATTTTTATTTAAAATTAAAATTTTCTGAAAATTGTAATGTATTATTTGTAAATTAAAAATCAAATGCATCGACTAAAAATCGCAATCAACGGAAATTAATCGAAACAAACTTCGTCATTGTCTGCGAATTCGTTTCTTTTATCTCTTTTTTTCATAATAAAGTCATGGATTAACATTTCCGGCATTAGTAAATATAATTTAATGATATAAAAAAACGCGGCACAGTTGGGTGATTGCAGTTGCAGAATCGCTCAATGTATAAATTACATGCATCTTTTATATTTCCGTTCATTTCCCCGGAAATAAAAACTGTGTCAAATTTATTATGTGATATCGCAAAATGCGCAACGTTTTGTTGTCTCAACATCATCACGTTAATAACTGTTTTTAATTAATTTATTAATTATGAAAGAATGAATTTAGGAAATAGAGAAAAGCGATTCATTGAGTTGGATAAGAAAAAATAATTCAGAATTTTATCATTTCTTTTCATTCATAATCCAACATTTTCTAGAAAAATTCCCTAACAATCCCGTAGAAAAATTCCCTAGCTAAATTTCATAAAAAATGTTCTAGCTAAATTATGTAACTAAATTCCCTAGAACATTCCCTAGAAAAATTCCCTAGCTAAATTCTCTAGAAAAATTTCTTAGCTAAATTCCCTAGCTGAATTCCATGGCTAAATTCCCTAGTTCAATTCCGTGACTAAATTCCTTAGCTAAATTCTGTAGAAGATATAAGAACATTTCCTAATATTTTTGAGAACATTTTAATCTAGAAATGTATTTATTTAAAAAGAAAAAGTTCTGCAAACAATAAAGCGGTTTAGTTGATTTTGACAAAAAAAAAATGTCTGATAATTTTGCAGATAAATAAAATATGTCGAAAGGAAAAATGAAAAATGAAAAATCGTTCAATTACTTATAGTCTTCGTGGTGAATGAAAAGAAAGAATGATAGAAAGAAGGGAAAAAAGGAAAAAAAGTAAAACGTAATCACGTTTTTCTCTTTTCAACTGACTTTATACTCTTCTTTTAGTTTGTCTGAAATAAGTACTTTTCTTGCTCGTATTGAATGTTTGTTTTGGAACAAAGTCCTAAGGAGCATGACAGCCGTCGTCTGATCACCTTCCATTTCGCCATTCTACATATATTTCATTTTTCCAACATGGCTGTCATTTAATCGGATATTTAAATTATAATTACATTGTCTAGGCACTTTTGTCTAGGGAAGTTTATCTGGGAATTTGTCTGAGGATTTTCGTCTAGGGATTTTATCTGGGGATTTTGTCTAGTAATTTTTTAGGAATTTTTCTAGGGTTTTTTCCAAGGACACATTTTCTAGGGAATTTTTCTAGAGAAATTTTTTTTTTGGAGAATTTATCTAGGGAATTTGTAAAAAGTTGTTATTCTTCCTATATCTGAAATAAAGCAGCGGTTATATATAAACATATAAATACTTATACATGTACATACGCACGGAGGCACTGGTGCGCAAGCGCAAGATAGTTGTTAAGTGTGTGAAGCGCGCTTTTGTATACTGTCGTTGACAAAGGCTCGAGTTGCGAATTCACTCGACGCGGAAGGAAGTTTTCAAACGCATGACTATTACACGCTGAAACGACAAAGAGACCGCCGACAATGTCAAGTTACTCGCCTCTTTGAAAAGCACTCGAGGTGTTTGTTGGTCACGCCGTGCGTATATTTCCAACCCGCCCCCTTATTTCTTCTTCCCTTTCTACGATATCTTTTTACGCGTCTCATAATAATAATCAACTATCGTTGCGTAAGGTATCTATTTTCTCCTTATTTTTTAAGGAGATAACTTTTATATTTCTTTCTTCTTTTTATTATTTTTTTAATTTATTTAAATTTTTTATCGGAGAAACTTTTCGGGAATTTTTTGTATAAAATTATCTAGGGACTTTTCTGGGGAAATTTTTCGAGACGTTTTCTAGAAAACTTTATATGTACATTTGTCACTTCATTAGAAATATTCGGACAATTTTCTAGGAATTTCTTTAGGGAATTTTCAGGGGAACTTTCTAGAGAATTGTCTAGGGAATATTCTAGAGAGTTTTCTAGAGAATTTTCTAGGGAATATTCTAGAGAGTTTTTTAGAGAATTTTCTAGGGAATTTTCTAGGAAATATTCTAGGGATTTTTCTAGAAAATTTTCTAGTGATTTTTTAAGGGATTTTTGTATGACATTTTCTAGAAAAAATGATGAGAAATTCTGTGGATTTATCATCATTTCCTTAAGAAATGTTTATATATATAGTAAATCGCTCTAAAAAATGTGTCACAAATTATATTTGCTTTTAATTATTTGTTTAAAACATAATCAATACATTTTATTGAGAAAAATAATTAAAAAATAAAAGTTGAAAAATAATAAAGACTTTTTGCAAACGACAAAAGTGCAAAAAAAACGATAAAACTTCGCTGCTGAAAAAAATCGATCACACTTTAATTCGCTAGGGGAATAAGAAGAGAATGAAAGAAAGAAAAAAAAACGGAGCATTTCAGAAAGTTTTGACAAACGTCGTAAATACAATTCGTTGGTCCGAGTGAAATTCAAAAAATTCGCACTAATTGGAAAAGATGATTTGATAAGAAAAGTAACGAGTTTTTAAAGAGCCAGACGTGAACAAAATTAAAATCAAACATAATTGTATGATATTGTTTGGCTTAAGAAGAATAATTAGAGTCTTAGTAATATTTTTGGGAAATTTTTCTAGGAATATTTTACTAAGAAATCTGGGGAATTTTATCTGGGGAAATTTATTTAGAGACATTTTTTGGGGATTTTTTTTAAAGTATTTTTTCTAAGGGATTTGTTCTAGTTGAAGTAATATTTTTACGACATTTTTCTAGGAATTTTTCACTTAAAATCTGGGACATTTTATTTAGGGAAATTTATTTAGGGAAATTGTTTAGGGACTCTTCTAACGTATTTTATCTAAAAAATGTGTTCTAGTTGGGGTAATCCTTTTTTCTAGGAACATTTGACTAAAAAATCTGGGGAATTTTATTTAGGGACATTTTCTAGGGATTTTTGTAAAGTATTTTTTCTAGGGAATTTTTTCTATAAATGTTTCAATAAAATGCCATTTTTCATTTAATTAAGTGGAATAATTAAATTAAATATTTTGCAATAAAATTATTTGTTGCACAATTTATGTGTAATTTAAATACACTTAGAGATAAATGATACTGACGCGAAATATTTGCAATGCTCTAATACGAAAATAATAACAATAAATTCATGCATTTGAAGCTTAATGATTTTGTGAAAGCAATTTTAATGATCATCATTTTGTATCATATATGTATTTGCCGTTTACGTAAATAATCTTCAGTAAAATTTAACGAGCGTACAAGGCAGACCGTATAAAAGTACAGTCATAAATGTTTGTGAGCATCTCGTGTTGAAAAACATTTTTTTCGACTTTTTACACCACTTTTTTTAATACAATATTTGAATTTTCATTTTTTCGCGCCATTTTTAATTTTAAAAATTAATCAAAACTTTATTTTGAAAATTAACTTTAATAATAGATTTATTTTTTCTGTTTCAGGTAAGAAAATTAAATTGCAAAAAGTTGAGCTTGTTCGTGTAAATTTATGTAAGTTAACTATGAATAACATTTCTTATTATATGTTGCTAACTTCAAGTGGATAAGTTTTTTGTTTCATCGGAAAATCTCAATTTCCGGTAAATTAATGAAATTAAAATATAATACAAAATATAAACTGAAATTGACTATGAATCAAAAAGAACATTTCTTAGTATATCGTGAAGTTGTTTACATACTGGAGTTGGTTTCGAGTCAAAAAATGAACCGAAATACAATCTGAAGTTCGTTACACATCAAGTACAACATATTTTAGTAGAGATTGAAGTTGTATAAATTGGCAATAGTTAACAAATTATTTATTAGTCAAGAGCTAATAAGGATGAAGAAGAAGAGAAGAGTTTGAAGTTTGCTACACATTAAAAACCAATTTGTTTTACTATCTGAAATTAGTTAGACTTTAAAAAACACCTTGTTTTATTATTTAACATTAGTTACGAGTTAAATATCAACACACAATGCAATCTGAAGTTAGTGCCAAGACAAACAGATAAGTCTGAAGATGGTTTTATAGTAAAAATCATCGCATTTTACAGCGTGAAGTTGACTACGCTTAAAAAACATTTTATTCCCTAATCTAAAGTTAGTTACAAAATAAATAATAAAATGAATTATATTCTGAAGTTGATTATGCAATAAAAAAATCATTTTATAATTTAAAATTAATTCGTAGGCAAAACGAAAAGTCTGAAGTTGGTTGTATTGTAAAAAACATCATATTTTATTTTTTGAAGTTGACTACTCTTAAAGAACATCTTATTCCATAATCTAAAGTTAGTTACAAAATAAATAATAAATTGAATTATAGTCTGAAGTTGGCTGTATATTAAAAATATCATATTTTACAGCCTGAAGTTAGCAACGCTTAAAAAACATTTTATCCCCTAACCTAAAGTTAGTTACAAAATAAATAATAAATTGAATTATAGTCTGAAGTTGGTTATGTAATTAAAAAGACATTTTAAAATCTGAAGTTAGCTGAATTTAACGATAGAAAAAATGTCTCTGAAATAAATTTTGTTTTTCAAGTAATAAAGAATATGAAGAATGTTACATTCGTAATGTATTCATCGATTAAGTTTGCAGATCACGCGATGCACCTGAATGTCAATTTCACTCAAATTCATTCGGCGTGACGAGCCTCATAGCTCTTTTATTTTGCATAATTCATTACGGACTTTTTCATATTTCATGGCATTAGACTTTCGGTCACTTTTGAATCTCTCGGGGCATTTTCATACAACAATATTGGAATTTACAATATGCGCCTTGCGAAATGATACATTCGGAAGTTGCACGCGATATTTGGGTGACAAATAATATCTGCGATATGCGCACGCGATTAAGCGATTTGTTTCCGCCATGATCACGTTTCCGACGTTAGAGACTCGGTTCAATGTTTGAGATCAGTTTCATACAGATAATCATAAATATTAATAACAATTTTCTAGAGGAATGTTTTAGTGACTTATCCTAGGGATATTTGTTCACAATTTCTAACAACTTTGTCTAGGAATATTCGATACAAATTTCTGGGGTTTTTTATAGAAAATTTATTAGGGACTTTTTTTAGGTGTATTTGCTATTAAGTGTATTACTTTTTCTAGTGATATTCATTAGAGATTTGAAGGGAAAAATACCCACGCAATTTCTCGGTACTTTGTCTAAAAATATTCGATAGGAATTTCTAGGAATTTTTTTCAGAAACTTTCCTAGGGATTTTAAGAGACTATTTTAGGGACTTCTTCTAGGGATATTTGCTAAGGCATTTTAGGAATTTTTTAACAACATTCACTACGGATTTCTATAAATTTTGTATAGGGATATTTACTAGAGATTTCTAGGGACATTTTCTAGAGATAAACGGAAGAAATTTCTCGGGACTTTTTTTTTAATATTCGATAGGAATTTTGAGTTTTTTTTTGATAACATTTTCTAGGGAATTGGAGGGCTTTTTTAGGTATATTTGCTAGGGACTGTTTTAGGAACTTCTTCAAGGGATATTTGCTAAGGCATTTTAGAAACTTTTTTAAAGAATATTCACTACGCATTTCTAGGGATATTTATTAGAGATTTCTAGGGATGTTTTATGAAAAAATACGAATTTCTCGGGATTTGGTCCAAAAATATTCGATAGGAATTTTTAGGGCTTCTTTAGAGAAACATTCGTAGGGATTTTGAGGGATTTTTTAGGAACTTCTGCTAGGAATATTTGCTAAGGCATTCTAGGTACTTTTGTTAAAAACATTCACTACAGATATCGAGGATTATTTTCTGGGGATAATTTACTAAATTTCTAGGGACACTTTGTAGAGATGTACGCACGAAATTTTTTCGGGACTTACTAGGGATATACTCTAAGGACTGCTAGGGACATTTTATAGACACATACGCAAGGCATGGGACTTTGTCGGAACTTCTTCTAGGGATATTTGCTAGAAACTTTTTTATAGAGACCTTTTTAAGTAACTTTTTAACAGGATTTTTTAGAGACTTTTTCTAGGGATTTTTCTGTGAGAATTTTTTTTATTAAAAAACGCAATTACTTCTCTTTTACCGTTAATTCAATAATAATAATTACAATATAACGAGGACAGTTGACTTACAGTAATTGAATTTGAAGCGAAATGCAATTTGATTGAATGGATATTTGTCGGGGTCGCGCGAGCTTTAAAAGAAGAGCATTCAAGGCCGCAATCCAGATCTTGGCCTTTTGCAAAACCAGTTAACACCGAGCGACGGAGGCTATTGACCCGAGTTCAACTTCACGCTCTCGCATAATAATGCTTTATTCGGGATTAACGACTGATTATTTGTTGTTGTCGATAGAGTTGTTTCGATCTCGCATTACCGTTAATGCAATATTACTGTACGCTTGTGTGTTGCGAATAACGATATCAATATCAAATGTAATATCGTTCCAGCAAAATGCTGGGTTATGGCAAATTCGAGTTTATTTGAGTTTGGGAAGCGGGAAATTTAAACATGGGTTTTTTATTAGAAAAGTACAAAAAAAAAAAAAAAAATAAAATCCATAATTTTTATTTTTGAACTACAATGAATTTCGTAGAGGTTGTTAAGTTAGATAGTTAATCTGACAGTTAATATAGAGAATTGTAGATCCAATTTTACAATATGTAGAGAAATAATACTAGGCAATTTTTTGAGGATTTTTTTCTGCAAAAATTTATCTACAAACATTTTTACAAGGGACTTTTTTCAGGTTTTTTAAAATGACTTGTATAAAACATTGTATAGGGTTTATTTTCTAGAGAATTTTGTCGGAGATTTTCTACAATGTTTCCCAGTAAAATTTGTCTAGAAATATATTTGTAGAACAATTAGTTCAGGAAAACTTGTACAACTTTTTTCTAAAAATTTTAACTAGGGTTTGTTCTTGGAACTTTATTTAGGGGATTTTCGAGGGAATTTTCTAGAGATTTTATCTAGAAAAAACTTGTCTAGGGAATTTTCTAGTGATTTTATCCAGAAAAAATTGTCTAGGGATTTTTCTAGAGATTTTTTCTGGAGAAACTTGTCTTAAGAATTTCCTGGAAAAACTTGTCTAGAGCATTTTCTAGAGATTTATTCCAGAAAAACTTGTCTAGGGAATTTTTCTGAGATTTTTCTAGGGACATTTTCAAAAAGTTATTTATAGTGATTTTTTTAAGGGAATTTGTACTTAATTTAAGATTGTTGACTTATTTCGATCAATCAAAAGATTGGAATGAAATGTGCTGTTATGAAAATGTGTTTTATCGTTACATTGTTTATAATAATTTGTCGATCTATCATTAACGTGTCATCAGTCGCACAAATATGGTTCATCAGGTTTGCACAATGTCGTTGAAAGCAAACTAATGATTAGTTTGGCGAACAAATGAAAATAATTGAAAAGCAACTGCAAATGACACGATGAAATATGATCGCACTTGTGTTTTGTAATTACAACTTATTTTCTTGGATAATAAAATGAATGATTTTTCTGTGAATCATCATAGTAATTGCGGAAAAAGAAGAAGCGAGAAGGAAGGAAAAAAAGAGGATAAAAGTTGTCTATTTTTATGCTCGTTTGAGTTTCTAATATGGAAGCCAAAGGAAATAAATTGTTTTCCATAAATTGCGTTTATGAGCTGTTATTATTGTGACAGTAATAATGAATGTTCAAATTAAAATGATTTTAATGCGCATTAGTATGTATGCGTATTACTGTGGCAGGAGGAAGTGGTTAGTGAAAGAGAAAGTTTGAGGTTAGAGATTGAAATTCTTTTGAGAAAAAATAGTACTTTTTTGGAAATATTATATGTTATGTATATACATAATTATAAGGTATTTTTGAGAAATTGTCTGGGGAATATTCCAGGGAATTTTTAAGGAGACTTAAAAATTAGGGAATAGGGATTTTATTTATGAAAATTGGCTAGGTACTTTCTA
>JABFPJ010001170.1:0-19789 GCA_022817425.1 Gryon sp. ZL-2020 | reverse complement strand
AAAAAAAAGGATGTCAACATTACGTGGTATTCCCAGGCGGTCACCCATCCAAGTACTAACCACGCTCAATGTTGCTTAGCTTTAGTGATCGGACGAGAACTAGCGCTTTCAACATGATATGAACGTTGACGCATATATGCTCTTTTGCGAAACCTTGCCGCTCTAAATATAGCTATTATAGTAGAAAAGATGACTGGATTACACTTTTACCAACGTGTGTTAGTAAAAACGATCATTGAAAGTCTTTTCGTCAAAAATAACTCCCATCCTGGACCAGTACTGGGCCATTACAACTATTTTTTAGTATAACTTTACACTTTTTTAGCATTTCTTAGGTAAAAAAACAGAATTTTAAGTAACATTTTTGGCGTCTTTCCACATGAACGAAAATATATAAAGGATATATGCCATTTATACAATTTATTTCTTGCCGCAAATATATTTTTTTCAGAAAAATATATTTTGTATATATTTTTGTATATATATTGTATATATATTGAAAATATATTGTCGATCGTGTGGGTTAATTTAATTTTTTTACATTAAAAAAATGAATTTTTAGTTGTTTTACCATGTTCCATCAATTCTAAGAATTTGCAAAAATATAAGTTGTTCATTTTGTTCAAGAGGGGGCATATTTAACATACTCATCCGGCTGTGCCCTTTGATAAATTTTACAATGAAACTACATACATAAATTAATATTTTTATATTTTTACTTTTATCTCAAAACCAAAATAATATAGAGATTATAATTTTATTAATACATACGCTCTTAATTGATATTTGATTAATTTCAGATATTTTTTACTTAGAGAAAAATGTTATCAAACTCCATTTTTATTTGGATTCTTTCAAAATGCTGTAGCTTTATCTGTGTGTTTGTATGCGGTATAATTAATTGTGATTGGGTTTATGCAAATAATGTATAATCAAAGACAAACATATTTAAAATAATAATTAATTAAACAGCTGAAATTGAATATCCATGATATATATATAACAATAAACTTAGTAGTACGTATTATGAATTTAATAATTGCTAATTTGGGCTACTGTGCAGCAGCAGAAATTGAGTCTGTTAAAATAGCACAATTGCACGGTCATTGGTAAGTTTCTCACCGGAAACACATTATGAGAATGAAAATTGTAGTTTAATAAGTTAAGTTTAGTAGTATATTGGAAACATATATATCAATTAAATTAGCAAAAGCAAAATTATCAATACAGAAAATACATAAAAATATTTTGTACTGTTATATATCTATATTTAATTGACTAAAAAAGTGACTAAAAAGTGACTAAAAAAATCCACAAAAACCTCCACTTAAGGAAGAAAAATGTTTAATGGCTCCAATTTGTAGGAATTTTTTTCTCAATTTAGAAGCAAAGTATATCAATGTCTGCAAATAGAGAAAGTTAAATGTATCTTCAAACGATAAAAAAATGTTTTACTAAAAAATTTACTTAATGTAGTTTTTAAAAATTCCACAAATTAAAAAATTCTTGTTCGTTTGCGTAGCGCGCTGATTTTCCATTTAACTTTGTTTCTTTCAAGAAAAAAAATCTATTTTTGTAAACGTTACAGGTTAAAATAACCCCCTCACTCAAAACTTTAGTTGAGTACTTGACTTAATTATTTTTCAGTTATACAGCCAAATGGTATGAAATGTCATCAGCAATAAACAAAACTATCAACATAATACAATGTCGATGTACCAAACCTTGTTTCATTAGTGCTCATGGTATATTTAATTGTTCATTAGCATGTCACGTTAAGGTATATGTTTAAAGTTATCCGCTGAATCTCCTTCAAGTATTTTTTAATTTGCAATCCCCTTAAACCTCTAACACTATATATTTCATTTTCAATGTACCATACAATATCATCATATATACTGCATATACTGATAATCACAGTATATGCAGACGATTTACACAAAATTTACATCAATTTAACTCCGAATCAATTTGCAATGTGTGCATGCAATTATTTACATACATTTTTTACAAAAAATTATTAAGAAAAGCGTTATAACAACAAATAAAACAAAAATAAAAGCTTATTTTTGTTCAGAAAGTAAATTTAAAGTAATTTAAAGTATAAATTGAAGATTTAATTTAATTTAAATAAAAAATTTTAAAATTAATGTAAATTTAAAGTATAAAAAAATAATTTTATATAAAAAAAACTTCATTTTTATATATTTTTTAAAATATTCTTTTTTTATTATTATTTTTATTTTTTTATATTTATTTAATTTTTACAGCTCAATGTAGAGTTACACTGGTGTAAATCTTATGTAAATCACATAAATAAAATGTATACAAATTTTGCATCAATATGGTAATTAAGAATATTATAATGTATTGCATTTGTGCTTGCAGTTTCTCAAAATAACATTCTCTTATTTCACTCTATTAGGATCAATGAATTAAATAATTGCAAATGAAAGTTGTTTTACCATGTAAGTATAAATAATTTACATGTAAAATTCGTAGTATTAGTAAAAATAAGTTGGACAGTTACAAATTCGTCCAAGTTATTCCTAATCTAACATTTTGCAATGATACGAATCATTTTTAGTTATAAAAACTAACTATATAGACTCCATTATTAATCCATAATCCATTAATAATACTAAATTGTCCCAATTTGGTTCAGTACTGGCTTGTAACACTTATAAATACTACAGTATTAAAGCAACTTATTTTGTCAGTTATATATGAATCATAAAAATTAATGGATAACTATAATTTAATTTGCAAAAAAAAGGATGTCAACATTACGTGGTATTCCCAGGCGGTCACCCATCCAAGTACTAACCACGCTCAATGTTGCTTAGCTTTAGTGATCGGACGAGAACTAGCGCTTTCAACATGATATGAACGTTGACGAATATATGCTCTTTTGCGAAACCTTGCCGCTTTAAATATAGCTATTATAGTAGAAAAGATGACTGGATTACACTTTTACCAACGTGTGTTAGTAAAAACGATCATTGAAAGTGATTATAAAATTTCAGATTATGTAACAATCATAATTAAAGTTTTGTTGTTTAATTAATACATGTCTTAAGAATTATTACTAAAACTAAATAGAAAATTTAGTTTTAGTGAAACTAAGCTAAAATAAAATGTAGAAAACTATTATTAAAACTAAAATAGAAATTTGTGGTTAAATTTAGAAAAAGTATGCTTGAAAATGGTTACATAGGTAATTATAAATTTAGTGAGTTTTATTTCCACCAGTATTTTTCAGTATCTTTAATGTAATTGTTTAACATGTCTTTTTTCGGAATAGAGGTGTTACAGTAGAAAAGACGACTGGATTATACTTTTACCGATGTATGTTAGCAAAAAAGGCATCGATCGTTGGAACTCTTTACGTCAAAAATAACTCTCCATCCTGGACCAGTACTGGGCCATTACTATAAACATTAGCAAAATCCACCTGAAATTAACAGACAATAATAATTTGTACTATAATTTATTTCTTTTTTATAGCTAATATTATAATTTAGTATATAACATTACAATTTTTTCTAAAGAAGAAAGATATCTTTAATTAAACACGAAGAATGATCAGATATTTCACGAACTACGTAGGAAGTGCAACCATAATTATGAAAAACAGCTACAAGAAGGACAAACTGGCGGATCAAGAGCCACGGTAGTGTCTCTGGTCAAGTACAAAAAGAACGAATAATTTTGAAAGTTTTTTTGTGCGGCCAGCACTAACGTGTCTCTTTGCCGGTATGCAACTATCGAAGACTTTAGATGACAAATCATGAATAAGACTAATCAATTTTATTATAATTCATTTATACACTCATATTCACTTTATATTATATTAATACTTGTTTTTACATTGATTAAATAGTTCAAAAATAAGTATATCATAATTATTATTTTTTCTAGTATGTTTTATTTTTGTTTAACTCTTAAATGTATTCACTTCTTTAAATATTGTTACCTAATTTTATTATTTAATTTATAATTAAAAAAAAATTATGCCCTTAAATTTATCTTAAAATACTGTTAATTCTCTAAAGCAGTAATACTTCATTTCATACTTTCCATCCTTAATTTCTACAAGAACCAGTATTCACAAGACAAAGACAAACGTAAGATTACAAGACGCATACTTTCGCATTCATTCCCGCGCGCTTTTTAATATCAAGTATAAGAAAACGTTTAATTAATTATTTTTTCCAATTACAACCAATTTTATCTCCTGCACATTACATAAAGTATTACATAAAATATAATCATAATGTTTTATTTTTGCATATTAATTTTACTATGAAAAACGATTTATGGAGAAAATCGACAATATGAGAAACCCAAATACAGACGATTTCATGGCATTTAAGTGAAGGGTCACGTGACCACCAAGGTCACGTTTTGCACGATTCTGAGTGGACGGAATTGTGTGTAAATGAGCATCATAACATATGCTTATATGACATATATATCGTAATCTTTGTCAGCACACTGCTGACCTGTTATCAACAGACTGAACTGAAGCTATGTTAAGCATTTTCATGCGTTCCGGCGCCAGTTAGGAAACAAGTATGGCTCTCGAAGTGTTGACGACTAAGTTACTCTCACGACTTGTAACCGTTGGACGTAAACAAGCTCTAAGACACGCTCACTTTAATTATTTCACCGACAATGTGACACAAAAAAATGGTAAATATAAACATTTTTTTTATATAATAAATATTTCTAATATTTAAGATATAATATTACAAATTTGTTCTTTAGTCGTAGTTATGAATTGAGTTTACTTTTGTTTGAGTTTAATTAGAATAAAGTTTAAGAGTTCTTTTAAGGATATATTGTTTAGAAATACCTTCTAAAAGTTTTTACAATGTAAAATAAAGTAAAATTTAATGAAATAATAATAACAACAATAAAATGATATTTTATTGTTGATGAAATGTTACTTAATTTATAAATAAAATATATACTTTTTTATATTAATGTATAATTTAATTTTAGGAGAACTTAAGGAAATGAATATGTTCCAAGCTATTAACGATGGACTTCGCTTATCTATGGAAAAGGATGACAACACCGGTAATTAATCTAATTTCAATTTCAAATGAAAACAATAATTTGTTCGATTGCTGGAATAACGTTATGTAACGTTTAGCTTTTATATGTAACATTAGTTTACATTTTCATTTTAAACAATATTATTTGTTGCTAATAAGGATAATTAACAATTGTGATAATCAAATTTTTAATTTGTGACGTTGTATTAATACATTGCACAATCATAGCTTTCGTATCTTATCCACCATTCTGAAATGATTAATATTATTTTTGCCAATACTATATTGAACTCTTTATTGTAACAGCGTATTATATTGATGTTGATTTACAATTGTCAGATCATGTATATATTTTTTCAGTCTTTTTATTATAATGTTTTGAAATTTTTTTTTGAAATATTTGATTTATTTGTCCAATTTGTATTGTTTAATTTTGTAACAGTTATTTTTGGAGAAGATGTTGCTTTCGGTGGTGTCTTTCGCTGTACTCTGGGATTGCAAGAAAAATTTGGCAAAGATCGAGTCTTTAACACACCACTGTGTGAACAAGGAATTGCTGGCTTTGGCATTGGACTTGCGAACATAGGAGTTAATGCAATTGCGGAAATACAATTTGCGGATTATATTTTTCCAGCGTTTGATCAAGTATGATAAAAAAGAGCTGAGTCATTTCTTATGTTTTATTACAAGAAGACACTTTAGATAGAAAAATGTATAAATGTTTTAAAATCGTCAAAGACATTTCAACTTTTCCGGGATTTTAATCAAATGGATTTTAATAGATTAACATGCTTATTTTTCTGTTTGAATATCTTCTTAAAGTTAAATTTAATTGGAGACTAATTTTTTTGTTCTAATTTTCGTATGAAGAAATTGTGCTTTACAGTTAGTGAATGAAGCGGCAAAATTTCGGTACCGCAGTGGCGGCTCATTTGATTGCGGAAAATTAACAGTACGTGCGCCTTGTGGGGCGGTAGGACATGGAGCACTTTATCACTCTCAGAGTCCGGAAGCCTATTTTGCTCATACACCGGGTTTGAAGGTGATTCGATTCCAATTAAAAACATTAATTATTATTATTATTATTATTATTATTGTTCTATGATAATTATGAATAACTAATTATGATTATATTAATTCTAATACATTTTTGTATTTTAATATCAAATTTACGGACTCTTTTCTTGAATAATAATAATAATAATAATAATAACAATAATAATAATAAATAATATGTTTTTAAATATTTAAAATATTTTTAAAAAGATATTGAATATTAAATTATAAGATACCTTATACTGATAAACTTATTCATTTTCAAGATAGTTGTTCCAAGAGGACCAGTCCAAGCCAAAGGTTTACTATTGAGTTGCGTGGAAGAAGAAGATCCATGCATAATATTTGAGCCAAAATGCCTTTATCGTTCGGCCGTAGATCAGGTGCCCGTAGAATATTTCAAAATACCCTTAGGGGAAGCACAGGTTGTTCGAGAAGGTAAATGTCCAAAATAAAACAAATTTATTATTATTACAATTGAAATATTATTATTATTCAAGATATATATTTTTATATATAAAAATATATGTTTTATATATAATAGGTGATAAAGTAACGCTAATAGGATGGGGAACAGAAGTACACGTGTTATTAGAAACGGCGGATCTTGCTAAAAAGGAATTAAATATTTCCTGTGAAGTAATAGATCTTGTTTCTATTTTACCTTGGGATGCTAATACAGTTTGTAATGTAAGTATATTAATTTTACATTTTTATTAAATATTAAAAATCATTCATATGTTTAATTATATTTAGTCGGTGAAAAAAACCGGTCGAGTTGTAATCGCACATGAAGCTCCTTTAACAAATGGTTTCGGTGCTGAAATTGCAGCAACGATTCAGGTTTGTTTATGCTTAAATTAAAACTATACAAATTAATGTTTCACATTAAATTATTCAAGTAATTCTATAATTATGTTTCAGGATGAATGTTTCTTGCACTTGGAAGCACCCGTACAAAGAGTAACTGGTTGGGATACTCCTTTTCCCCACGTTTACGAGCCTTTTTATTTGCCCGACAAATGGAGATGTTTTGAAGCAATAAAAAAAGTGTTATCTTATTAATAAGTAATTATTAATCAATTATAAACATCATTTATAATAAATATTTTATACTAACAGTTCAGAAAGGCATTTTTTATTTAATTTAATACGACCTCAAATGATGTACTATTTTTAGATTTCGCATTATTATTATAAAAAATTAACTTTTTTCTTTTATAATAAAATTGTATGATAAACTAATAACTATTTTAAATGTTAAATAAAAACTAAAATAAAGTGAAGCAGATAAACTTTTAGTTCATAAAAATCTTTGAACTGAAATGTTGTTCTACCTGTCGAGATGGTGAATTGCCAACTTAACGAGAAAGAAAACGCGATCATATGTGAAAGGAAAACAGTGCGATCGTGCGAGAATTAGAGAGAGAGAATTTTACGTGTTACGAGCTTTTTGTATTTTATTCCTACTTGTTGGAATACGTTTGTATTATATTATTGAATAAACTTGATATTATATATATACATATATTTATATTTATACTTCGAACAAAAAACATGTCCAACAAATTTGATGCGTAAGTGACAAGTACTACTTTTCATATGGCATGTGTTTACCAGTTTTTATTTATAAGTTTCGCATGGAGGTTAGGTTAGCAAATCAAATATATAATCTTCAATTAAAAATTGTTCACTATTGAAAACGTGCGATTTCATTTTAAACTGTATTTTGTCGTCAACAATTCTCGTTTCTTACAGATTAAAAACTAGTGACGAGAATGGCGACGATGATTCTCAGTCAAAAGAAAATCAGAAAACTGACAAAGACACATTAGTGAGTACATTATTACTTGTCAATAAAACAGATTTTTGCAATTATAAATAACAATTTTCTTTGCCAATTTTTATTAGATGGAAATTTGCATTTATGTACTTTCTTTTCGTTCAATTAATTTTTCAATTCATTGCAATTGAGCAATAATTCAATGTCTATGTTCTTTTTTTGCAAAAATTATATTTACCTTATGCTAATGTAGTTTTACAATATAAATTATTTTTTTTATTACACTCAAAGCTAAATTATTCATTTAATTATTAATTGGAATGAAATATAAAAATGATTGTGCTTTTAGTATTGTTTAGATGGTTAATAAAGATAGCACAATTGTTTGCTGTATAGAATATGTCGATATTTATTTTCATTTTGCTGAGTTTTGAAAGTGTATTTTGAAGATGAAAATTTGGCGTAATTAATATTTAAATTAATGTTAGTTTTTATTTGATTTAGCCTCCTTTAGAAATAAGTCCACACGAGCACAAACTGCAATATGCATACGCACTGTGGTACAGTAGGCGAAATCCTGGCAAGGTGCTTAACATACATAGCTATGACCAAAATTTGAAATTAATAGGGAGGTTTGCGAGTGTCGAACAATTTTGGGGTCTTTATAGTCACTTAATCAGGCCGTCAGAACTTATGGCACATACAGACTTTCATTTATTTAAAGTCGGTATAAAACCTATGTGGGAAGTAAGTGACAAAATTAAATCTTTATATTTAAACAAAATCAATATTATCAAGGATTCTAATATAGTATATTATTCTTAATTTGTAGGACGAAGCAAATCAGCACGGTGGAAAATGGATTGTCCGATTACGGAAAGGTTTGGTTTCACGATGTTGGGAGAATCTCATATTAGCAATGTTAGGTGAACAATTTATGGTAGGCGAGGAAATATGTGGCGCAGTCGTTTCTATAAGGTTTCAGGTAACGAATTACATTCATTCTGAAAATCAGACTGTGACTTTAAAATACATTCTTTCAATATGCTTAATAATTAGTTACTTAACAAATATGTTTATTTTTGCAGAATAAATTTTGAAAAAGTAACTTGGTTGAAAAAATGATTATTTTAATTTGCAGGAAGATATTATATGTGTATGGAATAAGACTGCGTCAGATGTTGCCACTACCACACGGATTAGAGATACTCTAAAGCGTGTTCTCCATTTACCAGCTAGCGCTTCTATGGAGTACAAAACACATAATGAAAGTTTGAAAAATCTTTACCGAGTTTAATTTTATCTTTAAACTGACTCATTGTGAATACTATGTCAGCAGTGCAAGTAAATATATATATATATATATATTATTTGTTACAATTTCCATAAAAATGAAATATTTATATTATTGATTAAATATATAATTATGTTTTAGGAGCAATTTGCTGTCGTGTCAAAACAAAAACAAAAAAGAACCTTTACACTCAACAAAGAAAAGAAGTCTTAGTTGCGTTTGTAACAAAGTTTAAAAGTCTGAATAGGCACGTTTTGTGAGAGAGATGGAATTGTGATGGAAACTATATATAAAATTGGTTGTATTACAAATTGTATATTAATTCATCGTTTTAGTTTATACTAAAAGAGAATAAATCCATTTTTGGTATTAAATGAACGTGATTTTTGTTTCAACAATTCAAAATTGGTATATCTTTTTTGTTACGAATAACTTTTTTATTCATCATGTTACATTTTACATTTCAATTGACTAAATGTATTATATTACAAATTTAAGTAATAATGATTGATTTTCTTCCCCCTTAAAATGAATATAATTTTATGTAACCATCATAAATATAAATACACATAAATATCATGCAATATATCAAAATTTGCAGCGTCATTAAAAAGCAGTCGCAAATTTTTCGATTTTCGTTTCAAAGAGATCACTTTTATATAATACACGTATATACACATCCAAAGTTAATGATATTTATATCTATAGTTAATATACATTTGTTTATTATAATCGAATCATTTTTGTCTTTAAATATGTATTTGTTATATTTTCTGTCATAAGTACAATCTTTGTTCTCTCATTATATTAATATTATTATGATAAAAAATATTATCATTTATTTATTACATCATTTTAAGGGCAATCCCTTGTAACAAAGAGGTACAGTTGATGCGTTATTCTAAGTGATTTTGCATTCCGCATTTACAATTTTCTCAAATTTTCTCAAACAAATACTCATTGGATAAGAACGAAGAAATTTGGACTCGATAGAAATCCTGTATCCAAAGAGTATTTTATCGAAGTATTACAAAAGACCAATCCAAATATAATAAGACAGAAATTCGAGTTGCAAGGGTTTACCATTGATCATGGGTTGGCTACAAAACTAGCTACTAGCGGATTTTTGAACAGCACTGAATGTAAGGACATATATATTCTGACATGGTGTCAGGAATCAAAAAGAAAGTAACATTGGATACTACACCTCAGCAGTCTAAGAGCCGAGTACCACGAGGCTTAAGCATCTTTGAAAAAGTTCTATAGACGACTCACATCATATTACAAGATAAAAGAATGATTGACAAATAATTATATCTAATATCTATTTTCTCAAACCGAACATGATAAAAAATATAACACATTTAAATGCATTGCACATAAATTAGATTAACAGTAATAAAAATTTACATATTTTTCATAAACTCAAATTTAGCTTTCAATCAACTTTCGCATTTCATTTCCACTTATCAATTGATATGTTTTGCAATCAATCGTGTTTATAAATTGTCCAATTTATAGCACTTTTTACAATCAAACTTATACTGTTGAATGTATGTTTAAATTCATGTACATGATAGATGAATTTCAAATCTATACAACCGCAATTACAATACGTACGTTTAAATTACAAAAAAATAAATATTTATACAGTATTGCATTATTTAGACAATAATTTGTTGAGAGTTTTCATTCAATACATTGTGTGTATAAGAGTGTCATTGTTTGATGTCGATAACTTGGTAAATACTTTCACGATTAGAACAAAAATATGTTACAAATATTTGACGTATAAATGTTATCAAAATATTATTTTAATATTTGTCAAATGGATCTTTTAGCTGTCATCAATTAGTTTTCAACGTGTTTTATATATCAAAAAATATACAAAACCACGTGGGATCTCACGATTGATAATACGTTTTATTTCTTATTAACAAATATTTTAAACAAACAATTTATACTTGATTCAATTTGTTGTTAGTTACAAATATTCAATTAAAGTATAAAATATTTGCTCATTTTTTAATTAATTTCATCTTAATTCATTAATGATAATATTTGGATACATATTTTAATTTTGTAAGCTATAGACAATCGATTTTAAATTTTACAAGAAAGAAAAATACTTTATAATGAAAATAATTTTTTCATGAGGAACTAACATGGAAGAATTGGTTTTTAATAATTATGTTTGAAATGTTATCATTAGTTTTTTAAAAATAATTTCTGTGTTTCTTAATATGTATCATAAATTGTTCACTAATTATTATCAAAAGAGTAAAAATTATAAACTGGAAGAGAATCTTATCTGGAACACGACTTTAATTTTTACACCCTGCTGGTGTTTTCTGATTTTAACTTTATATCATATTTATACAAAATAATTATCAATCAATTAAATTATTAAAATAAAAATTCATAAATGTTAAGTTTAAAAATATAAAATGAGAAATGTTTTGTCTACAGCATACAAGTATTGTGAAAACACTGAAATTAATAGTGTTTTGGGAACAATAATATATTGTGCAACAAACACAGGAAAAGTATTGCTTTATATATTTTTTACGAAAAAAAAAACAATACTCTTCAAGCCTGTTTTAAAAGCACATGAACGTAAGATCGTTTAAATCATGAATTAACAGTTAAGTGAAAGAATTTACATTCATAAAAAATCCTCAGTTTAGTGGAAAAATATGCTTAGTTATGTACGTATCAAGTACATTGTCGAAGTAAAATGGGAGTCTAAAGGTTTCGTGTGTACAGACTAGAGTCAACAGTTCTCGTAACATTAAAATCGTCTTTTGAATTTGTTTTGTTCTGTTGTTAAATTTGTTGAATTGTGATCGTAGTTTACTTGTGCATTGTTCCATATGATGATTATTAATGAACCGAGTGAAATGTAAGAGTCTAAATTATATTAGTCACATATAATATAAATAAATAATAAATTCCTTTGCTTGCAAAAATTTCAATTTACAATTGAATATCACGTTCAAAATGTAATTTTAGCAATTAAATGCGTCAAAGAAAATAAAATGTATATTTATCTTACTGAAAGATATAAAAATAAAAAAGATCATTTCAAAGTTATGCTAAGTTTGAAAAACCCATTTAGTAAAGTTTATCAATTTCATCTGTGTTAGTTGCTATGGAACTTTGCTATTTTCCTTAAGTTTAATGGTAATTTCCTTATTATTCGTCTTTTAGCTTCAGTTCATAGCCTTAAAACGATTATAGTAACCATTCCTGTAATAAACAAAGAATAATAAGTATTAAATAAAAGAAGTCGAATTATTAATATATATGTTTTTATATATAAATATTGTGAAGTTTAGAATAATTTGGATATTGTGATTGAATTATTAATAAATGTTGGCAACTTTTGAACAATTAAGTATATTTTTAAATCTATTATAACACAAAACAGCTCTGTATTCGAGAAATTTAGAACAAAAACATTTGTTAAAAATCGAAATGTTATTACCTAAGACAAACGAAAATATGAGTTTAAGATTTACAGATAAATGTAAATAATCCGGTATTCTTTGATTTCGTTCTCCCTCCGTTGGAAGTAAAAGCCCGGCTATACAAACTACTCCGGCTACAAGAGCAACGTAATTGGTTCCTCCTACAATTAATAGGAAATTTGATAATTAGATTATTAAAAAAAACTTTCATTTTCAATGAAATATTTATCAAATAATATATATAATAATAATAAAAAAAAATAAATACAAGAAAAAGGTGAAGTACTTGAATGTATTATTTTACAATTTGAATCGCTAATCTTTAAATGCATAAATATATGATAATTGACTGTACATAAAAAATAATAATGCGAATAAGAAAGTTGATTTTTTATAACCAATGACACCTACACAATAATCAATGAGTAAATGAATCTTCATCATTAATAATCAATATATATATGTGTGAGTGGACAATGAACTACTACATTAAAATTGCATGATCTTGAATCAATATGATTTCTACGTTCTAAAATTGATGTAAGTTCTTTCTGTAAAATCAAAATAATTTATTTAAAATTGTTAGCAAATTAAACTAACTTAAACAATATTCCATTCGTCGCTATGCAAAAAAGTGAATTTTTAAATTAAATAAGCAGACAATAATAGCAAAACTTATATCTTGAACGTTTATGTAAGGAATATTAGTATGTTAGTAGTAGTTTTCTTCTTGTAAATCAGAAAAGAACTTACTATCAATCGAAGTTTTGTTTTGTGAAATAAGTGCGTAAGATGGTTGTTGCTTTTTGCTTTCACTTGGAAGTTGTTGGAACATGTCAGGATCGGGTGTACCTCTTCCTGCGCTGTCTAACGCGCTGCTAAGTAATTGTGCTTCGACATCCCTTTTACCTATTACCTATTTCCAAATTTATTTGATTAAAAACTGTAACTTTTAAATTTTCAAAAAAAAAAAAAAAAAAACAAAACAAAAAACAAAATAATAATAATAATAAATAATATTCTATTCCACAAGATATAATCTTTATACGATACAAACTCAACTAACTCAGATAAATTAAACTTATTTGCTTCATTAGAGCTAATAAAACAATTTTTAAAACTTAAGTACTAAAAAATCATTTCCATAAACAATCTTACATAAACCACAATTCAAAAACTGGTTTATCATAAACGAACTTTTATCTAAATGCACTTTTATCGACCAAATAATATAGTATGATGCACTATAAAGCATGAATTGGAACTAACACTTTATGAATTTCAATTCATGCAAAAATTTAATTGCATTTCCTGAATGTAAAATATAAAAATAAAAGAAAAAGTTCAATTGCATTCGGTATAATTGTTTATTTTTACTTGTTTCAAAGGATGATCCTGCATCTGTATTCTGAATTTATCGATGACATTGCAGTTTGCTAATGTAAGAGCCGTATGTCTTATCACAATATCCACGCAACATCTTGCTTTTATAGTACCTTCGGGATCTACGACTTTGTATTTGTTCGATGCTGTACATAAAACTGTAAAATCAAATAATTTATTGCTTTTTTTATTATTTATTTTATTAGACATATACATTTTTTATAAGTAAAATGTTAAGATTCAATATATTTTATTAATGTTATATAATGTTTTATAATTATAAGGATAATTTAATTAAAAAATAAATATGTATTTAAAACTAAATGACTAAATTACAAATTGAACATTTTATTAACATACCTTTAAATTTGACTGGAAAATCATATGGATTATACAGAGTCAAGACTTGCTTATGCGTTGACTGATCGTCCAAATAAAATGTGATATTGTGTGGAAATACAAAAACGGGCAATTTTTGTGAAGTTGCAGACGAAAATTGTGGCTGCATCATCTTGCTCGATTATTGGACCAATCCATACAACCTGAAAATAATTTTTACCTCCAATTAAACCAACAAATAACCAACAAAATGAACAATCAAAACAAAACAACAAATAAATAAGAAACAGTTATTGCTTAAAAAACAAGACTTATTGTGAATAAAATAATTAATGTATCAAAGTTCGCTCCAATGTGATGTTGGGCATGCGTTTGGTCCCGAGATAACAGTAAAGAGAAAAAATAAAGTTGTATACCCCGATGGATTAAAGACAGTTTCGGTAAAATGACGTTTCGACGGTTTAAGTGTTGCGCTCGATTGGTCGAATGAATTTCGTGGATTAGTTATGTGTGACAAATGCGGAGACTCGACAGATGTACTTTGTTGACAGAAAGCAAAGTGAATCACACGCAAGCAGATGCAATTGCATTACCTCGTTGTTTCTTGCAGACTCGTGTGTGCTGCTTTAGGTTGCAGCTTTACGTTAATACGTCTGCTGCAACTGCAACTGAATGTTTTGGTTGCAAGGGTTGGCAGCACTGAGTCATATTGAATTGAATATTTCTTGAGTTTTGAGATTTTGCAGTTTGACTTTGACGATTTCTTTTATTTAGTTTGTTAATTATAATATTTACTGAGGTGATTTTGGGTTTTGAAATAAAGTTGATGGTTTGATAAATAAATGTAGAATAGATTACTGCTTTATAGTTATATCAAATAATTTATATGAAATATAACTCATTTCATTAATTTAATTTGTCATATCATAAACATTTTAAACACACACACAATTTTTTTTATTTAAAAATTAAATGTATAATTTTGAAAATTTTGAAAATTTGAACATTTAAAAGACATTTTAAAAAGTTTGATATGATCTTTCAATACTGAAATTTATTGAAAATTATATTATAAAAATGATCAGAAATTTTTAGAAATAATATTTTGAAACTTTTTAAAATATATTGAATTAATATCACATTAAAAAAATTTCTAATTTTGCACAAATCATAACATAAATGTGTAAACAAAAATATTCTCAATACAGCTAAAACATTTCAATTTGAACAAAAATTGTTATATTTTTTAAATTGTTCAAACTTGTATAATTTGAAAGGTTTTTTTAATTGTTATAATTTGTACACATTCAAAATGTAAACATTTGATAAATAAATTGATAAATGTTTTAATTGCGTCGAAATGAATTATAAATGTTGATATTGTCCAGCGTTGATTTTTGATGAAACAAATTAAAGCAAAGTTGTAGCAAAGTTGATTCGTCGGTACAAATAAACGTTGAATCAGCGTTGACACAACAATTATTTAACATTTATATATTTACTCAGTCAATCCTTATAAATTCTAATAAATCCTAATAATTAATTGATATGAAATGGGCAGCAGTTGACCTTTTTCCTAATTGGTTCATGTAAAATTTAAAAATTCGATTCTACGTTAATATATTGAAAATATCAATCATTCTTAATGAACTCTTTTAAATATATAATAAAACAAGCAATGAACGGAAATTTTTTAATATAATAATGTATTTTTTTAATGGAATTGATTTTTCAAGAATTTTAGTCTTATTCATGTATTTTCAGTTTTCTCATTATTTTTTCATGAGTTTTAGATATTTTTATAAATGTTCGATTTTATCAAAAATTTTGACAATTTTTCATTAAATTCATATAAAATATACTTCGAAATACACTTTTTTTCTTTTGCTAAAAAACACTTTTACAATTAAACAATATTTTCATTTTATTTGCTATTTTTATGTCGTCGCACAATACAAAGTGAAAATAGCTACAAAATAAAAATACAATTTTCAGTAAAATATTTTTGAAAATTAATTTTGATTAATAAATGTCCAATACCATAATTCCATGAATTATTCACACTTTAACATAAATCATTAATTTATTTTATATATTTCTATAATTACATTTATACACTTTGAGTACCTT
The DNA here is from genome assembly GCA_022817425.1 of Gryon sp. ZL-2020. Lineage (NCBI taxonomy): Eukaryota > Metazoa > Arthropoda > Insecta > Hymenoptera > Scelionidae > Gryon > Gryon sp. ZL-2020. Next base: position 3,271 of record JABFPJ010001170.1, on the reverse strand, counting down.
ATTTTATCTAAAAAGTATTCAAATAAATCACTAATTTAGAAGACAGTGAGTTTAATTATGAATGATAAAACATTTTAAATCATATCTATTACGCATTATTTTATTTATACTAGTTCATAATTACAGTGATTAAAATAAGTCAATGTTTCTTTTTGTTATTTTTGGTGCTCAGTAAATGAGAGTGAATGCATCGATGTGGAATAGTCTTTATTTTAGAAAATCGGCAATAAAACTTGTTAAATAATAAGTTTTGTTGGAAAAATTTATTGTACATATTGAAAATTTATGTGGATAAGTTAATTAAATATAGATCAAAAAAGTAAAAAAAAAAAGATTTTTTTGTGAAATTATTAAACAGAAAATAAAAGTAAGTATTAATAGATTATTATATAATAATTATAATTTTATAATGAGTTTAAATCAATTATTTGATTTTTAAATAAGAAATAATAAGTATTAATATAAAATTCCCATGATTACATTATTATTAATTTATTTATTATTATTTATTTCGAGCAATAAGATTGTAAAAGTGAAAAATATAAAACTTTTATTATATAATTAGTTATATTGAATAATTTTCCTAATTATTAATGTAAGAATATTATAATTTGAGTATTCATTAGCAAAGCAAATATTTAAAGTGCATATTATCAGGTTTTTGTATTACTATATTATTAATGATCATTTTGATTTTATCATTAATAAAAATAAATGATATGTATTATATTAAACTACAGAAATAACGTTAATTCAATTCAATTCATTAAAACATTTATTTCGTGTATACTTTTTAGTGTGAATAGGAAGAAAAAGTCGAAAAATACACATTTTTAATCGTTGAATAGGAATAAACGTAGTGTTAATATTAATACAAAGCATTAATATTTCAACATATTGAAACAATATTTTTTACAATACTTTTTAGATAAATCAATATGAAGATACTATTACTGTGTATTTTTACAACAATTTTATTTGGTTCATCACATACAATTTTTCCAAATTCATATAAAGATTTAAAACTAGTATACATTGTAAGTATTTATTTATTTTTTAATAATCTATAATCCATAATAATAAAATTAGTAATTATTTTATTTTTATTGCTGATGTTTTATAGATTGCAGACAATTCGTATCGAAATGTATCAACATACATACCCCCGAATACAAGACTTAATTATAGAAACTTTTGGAGTAATTTGAAGTACTTACATACGGTAAGTTTGTAATTTAAGACACTCGATAAATCAAGTATAATTACTTCTGATTGTATATAATTTTGTTTTTTTTAGAATACTTTTAGAGATATTCGAAAATTTACACTATTTTTGCAACGTAATTACGGAAATTTAAATTATACAGTCGAATTTAAAAAGGACGATATTATATCTGAACTAACGGGAATAGTTTTATACGAAGCACTTAAAAATATTGACTGTGCATGCACGGATTGGAAACAGGTTTTGATTGAAACATGGACAAAAAGTATGGATATTTTCAAGAGATATTTTTTTCTCACACGCACATTAAACAAATTGAAAAAAAAAAATCTTTATTTTCTTCAAAAGTGGGACGAAAGTGGCACTTTTTTTCCCTCGGGAGGAAAAGTATTTTTTCGTCTAACCTGCGCACGAAGTGTCACTTTGCTCCTTGTAAAGCGGCGAGCGAAATAGTACTTCGCTCTCTAGGGCGCGAAAGCTCCCTAGAGAGCAAAGTAATATTTCGCGCACTGACACAGAAAAAGAATTGACATTTCACACAGATATGGATGATTTCATACAGATTAGGACGAAAAATTATTACAAATATAATTGTAAGAAATGTTATTTTAATAAAGTAATGAATGTTTCTTTTGAAGGTATTAATGGTCCGCCTTATGTATTTCCAAGTATTGGTTGCAATAATTATGATTTACAATACGTAAGTTTAAAGACATCTATCTTATGTTTAAATGCCTTACATTTATAAGTAAATATTATTATTATTTCAGTACATTAATAACGAGGGACGGATGTTCTTGAAAGATTTCGTTGATAAAGCTAAAGCTATTAAGAACAAGGAATATACATTTATTACTAATAAAATATTTTCCGCAAATAACGAAATATTTTATAATCTACTACGACAGTTAAGAATTTCTGATATTATGCATTATAACGAACCATCAAAATCATTACAATTTGAACTATATTATGATAGAGCTCAACGAAATTACGAAATAAGGGTATGTTTTTTATAATTTGCTATTATATCGTCGGTCCTTACGAAAACTATTCCATTTCAATATTTCCTATATTAATTTATATGGGAATTTTTGAAATGGAATAGTCTTCGTAAGGAACGTCGATATAATATAAGATTGATTTTATAAATTTTATATATCAACGTTCTAAGTAGTATCTTTTAGTTGCTATTTAAATATTATACTTTTTAACCTGGGAATGGTCGCTTTACGGTCATTTTGACCGACCGACGAAGATAACCGAGTAGCGTTATTGTTGATCAACAAAGATATTAGAAAAAGCGCGACTGTCAAGTTAAACTATCTAAGTGTGAAATATAATTTAGCTACAAAATAATTTACTAAGTGACTTATTCATTTATTGATCAAAAGACACTAATTTTATTTACTATAGTTTACCTTATTTATACATTTAAAAATTCTAAATAATAGTAAAAAATTACTATTTCTGCTTGACTCATATTAATATTTATATATTGCAGATTAATTTTTATCCAGGATTCGGCTATACACAAACAAGGTCATTCTTTATCAAATTTGATCAGATTCGTGAATCTATCTCAGTTGAAGAATTTGAAAGAATGTTGAATGTGCCTTCTACGCTAAAATCATGTAATGTGAAAGTAGACGTATCAAAAAGTCATTCTGCAATAATGCATACTACGTCAGCGCCATCTACAACAAAAATTACATCGACATCAACGCCAAGTACGCCAATTACTGTAAAAATCATTCCTGCGACAACAAGAACGACAACTATGCCAACAACAGCAACCTTTAAAACTACTCAAATGACAACAACAGTAACAACAACAAAACCAACAACAACAAAACCAACAACAATAAAACCAACAACAGCAAAACCAACAACAGCAAAACCAACAACAGCAAAACCAACAACAACAAAACCAACAACAGCAACACGAACAACAACAAAACCAACAACAACAAAACCAACAACAACAAAACCAACAACAACAAAACCAACAACAGCAAAACCAACAACAAAACCAACAACAGCAAA
>JABFPJ010001169.1:0-28055 GCA_022817425.1 Gryon sp. ZL-2020 | reverse complement strand
ATAGAAAAACTGCAATCTTATTTTAAACACAAAACCAAGAACTTATTATCGAATTGATACTAATTTAACTCGATTCTGAATTATTTTCATATTTAGTCACTAATTTGACTGTAATAACATCCTTAAAATAATAAAGTCAAAGAAGAAACTTTAATTGCAAAAAATCCACTGTAAATTAAACCCTAATTTCGTCGAATTTTTATCCTTTTTACATTCTTAATATTTAAAAATTTTTGTTTTTTTAAAATTTCACATAGACATTTTTATTTTTTGTTTTGTTTTCATATAAGAGGAAAAGTGCTCGTAAATGAAACAACGCATGATGAAACTAATGAGGGATGTAGAAAAAAAATGTGCGCGTGAATCCGATTAGCCTGAGATCGTTCTCACGAGCCAAAAACTATGGCTGTATAAACGCGAGCCGGGTGCATTCAGCTGTTTTCTCACTGTAAAGATCTCGTGTCGCGTGCATGCGATTCATTAAATTCTCGCGTACGTACCGTAAGCTGAGCACGCTTCTTCTGCCGCTCGTCGTTTACCGTTTTTAGAAAGGGTTAAGAGACAGGAAAGTCGTACGGCGTTGTATTAACCCTGAGACCGCCGGGAAAACAAAAAAAAAGTCTGATATTATCCGAGTTGCCATAATCATGTTTACGCTCCTACATAATAGTAAAAACATTGGCGTTGCATTATTTAGTTGTGTCATGTTATGTTATATGACGCAATTATTTGTATTCAATGGAAATAATATAAATTGACATCAATTAAACTTTGAAAAGTACTGTAACTTTAAATAACAAATACCTTTTGTCATTTATTTGCATGATTGTACCAAAAAACTTGTTATGCTGCTTAAGATTTCAGTTGTTATTTTATTTGTTTGTTGTATGTGCTGTATGCTACATGTTTTGAATAATTCAAGTGTAATAAATAAACTTTCGCGCGTCAAATATACATTGTATTCTAAATCGGAAATGTACTATTTTTATATGTAATTTGTTACTTCAAATTGCTCTTTTAGATCAAAAGTACTGAAGTAATTTTTCGTGAAAATGATAATATAATCTAAACTGAAAATGGTACCATGAAATTGAATTTCCGTATTATTATATAACATAAACATAATTAAGTCATCATCATCACGCATCCTTGTAAACGCTTTTCAGTTCAGTAATCAATAACGTTTCACTTCCGACGTGTTGCAAAATCTTTGAAAATGAAGTGTTATCGTGTTTATCATCTATTCAGAACAAAATAGCCAATAATCAAAATATCTCAATCGTTCGAAAATCTCCCGAAGCGATAACAAGGTTAACTATTCATCGACAAACAAGACACGCCGAAAGAGTTTTGAAATTACAAATGTTTGAAAACGTCCAATTATCGGTCGTTTTAAATAAAAACATCTCGAACGAACGGTATTTTGTTTTTAATTGTAACGTAAAGCAAAATTCACTGAAAATCGGCGTATCTATATGCCTTGCGGCGGCGCATTAAGATGAGAGGTAGAAAGACGAAGGGGGTAGCAAAGTGCCGTAAACTTGGTGCATTATTTTGCACAAGTATAGTCTGGCGGCGAGGAATAAAAAAGGGCTAACAAAGAGTGAACGACGAGGGGGAGAGGGACTGGTTCGGCGATCGGCCGAGTCGAGTGAATCGAGGAGGAGATGCTGAGACACCACGTGGTACCGACATAGAAGTAACGGTGTTCGGTAACCGCGTCAGAGCCGATAGTAGCGGTACTCGGGACCGGTCCGTTACTTGACCGACAGATCCGCTAGCACGAACGCCAGCCATTGGCATGTTTCTGTCCCGCTGTAATCCCAGGTTATGGGTGCAATATTACCATAAGCGACCAAGCTATTCTAATCTTTGTAATCAAAACTATCAATTGCCTTTCTGACTATCAGTGATTTTGCAAATTATTTTTCATCTTATTGGCATATGAATATTTTTGTTCAACTTTTAGGAGAAAAAGATGTTAGTTATAATAGTAAGTAATTTCGTATGAAATTAATTAACTTGATATTACTCAATAAATGAAGGTCGTTTAGATGTAATTTAATTTAATGCACCAAATTAAGTTGTTCCAGCCTAGGGTTTCTCGATTCAGATCGATCTTATGTGAATCGAACTTTTTTTGCCTTTAAGATCGTCGATTTTTAATCGATCTTTGCCTCTGTCGATTCTTAATAGATCGATTCAAAAGGTGTCAAAATCGATTTTTTTAGTATTTTTGACTAAAATTACTTTATTTTTGATTTCTTATCATAAATAAAGACAAATTAGTCATAATCTGATTATGAATAATTATACAATGAAAATATAATGTAATAAAGGATAAATTTTAAATTGCTTTAGAAATTAAAAAAAAATTCAATGTGAAAATTAACTATATTCTATATTAAAAATCATATATTATAACTTGTTTTGTTGGAAATAAATGTCATTTTATAACAAAAAACTTTTTTGTTTTAAATTCAACTTATACATGTTTAAAAAAAAATGTAAATCGATGAATTGATTTTTCGAAAATCGATTTTTTTATAACTCGATTTTTTTTGTATCGATTTTGTAAAATTTTTTTCGATTCGATTCAAGGAATCGATCTTTTCTTACGAAGCGAGAAACCCTATTCCAGACATATTAACTGGAGCATTTATATATGGAGCATTTTGTATATTGTAGTATTATTATATTGCATTGAGCAACCGTACTTTTTCATCTTCATCACGTTGCACTTATTTTCATTATAATGAATGAATATTCAATTTCTGTGATAATATTTAAATTTCTTTGCTCACTTTTTGTTTTTAACGGTACATTTTTAGTCTGTAAATCAAACGAATTTATGAATTTAAAACTCAAATAATATAATAATAATATAACTACTTCAACGAATTTTTTAAGTTACTCTATTTCTGTAACTATAGTTACTCTAAACGGCAATCTATTAAAACATTAATTGCTACAACATTTCAGTAGCTTGAAATCATATTTATATAGTCTGATGACAAGCTTTTTGAGTGTCCAACAATTTATCTAAGTGGGAACAAAATTATGTTTGAGAGATGCGTCGTTAGTGACTATACATTTGCTGAATACTAATAATTGCCGGGATAAAGTAGCGCGGACGTGGAATAGTTTGCTCACGTAATGTTCTCTACGCGTCTGCTCCACGCGTGGAGTCATGCAGTTGTTGAGTATAATAAATATGTTCTGAAAATGATTGGTATTCCAAGCTCGTAATATAATTCATTCGTAAAACTAAACGAAACAAAGATGCTCGAATAGGTAAACGTATAGAAGGTGTTAATAGTGCTTAAATGACCGTACATTTTTCCGCCTTCACAACCTAATGTATTACGTAAATATTTCATAAGGGATACTTGTTATACGTTAATATTCCACTGGCACGCATCTCAACCCCAGGAGAACCATTGCTTCTATTAATCACGTTTTCAAACCTTTCTCTTTAGAAAAATCTTTGACTTGGTCAGTTAAATGTATATGGCATTTCAGAAAACGTAAATTTCTATAATAAAAACATAAATAATAAATACTTTTTTTAATCTCAAAATATTAATAGTTTAAATTGTGATTCAAAAACTGTAATCATTTTTATGAGTTCTTATTATTTTCTTAGCTTTTTGTAAGTTTTGAATTTTAAATTTTATTTCAATGTTGCAAGTTAACCAACAAAAATGATCCAAAATTGACATAACCGAAAACCGGTACCTGTTCCGGTGATTGGTGGCGATGCAACTTGTGAGCTGCTGATATCCGGAGGCTGTTGGGGTTGAGTTGTTTGTTGTTGCTGTTGAGTTTGCTGTTGCTGTGGGCTGTTGGTAGCAACCGCAGACGGGCTTCCCGCGCTTTCCGCCATTTTCCGCGCGACCCTGACGTTTTTAAATTTCACACACACACGACAGCGACATCTCAGCGACTTGATTTGTCGTAAATATTGAGCACGATATTAATAATAATAAGAAGAAGAAGAAGACAGATTGTTTGTTCGTACTATTGTTACTATTTGTTTTGTTTGTTTATCCGTTATTATTTTTTGTTTGTTTGTTGATGATTAAACAAATATTCGAGCGTATTTGAAACGTTGCAGCTTATAATTACTATCGTCAAGTGTTACTTTACGGAAGATATCTTTGAATACAATTGAATTAACTATGATTGTTGGATACATTTCCCGTTTTTTTTCAGCTATGATTCAATTTTTCTAATTATTTACAATTCTCGCTATGTTTACATGGATAAACGTTGTAATATATATTAGTTAGTCTTAAACTGGGAGCTGTTTCTAATGAAATATAATCAAAGTTACGTATAAATGTTAAGCTTTTGCAAAAGTTTAAAATGATGTCTGTCTTTTTCTTTAAGGCCATCATTTTTGTGTGTTCGTTTCGAAGCACTAGTTAACGTTGATTGTTTGATTGTTCAGTACGACGCTTTTCTTATTTCATTCCTCCAGTTTAGTTCCTGAAATTCCAGCGAACCTGTAGATATTGTGCTTTTTAATCAAATGCCGCAGCTTCTTTGGATTTGTGGAACCGAGCTTTGGCTATGTCAATAAGCGTTACCCAACGGAAAGCTCGAGCTTTTGTTTGATCAATAAGAATAATGCAACAAAAATTGTTGATTTTACGTTAAATATTCGACAATTTCACACAAGTATGGAGGTGGCGGAATGTTTTTGAAGACGCCCGTGTAGGTGGAGGCAGACTAGGCTAACTTACAAGCGGAAGTAGGGATAGACTGAGAGAGACAGAGAGAGAAAGAGAGAGGGAGAGAGAGAGAGAGAGACAGAAACGAGGGAGGGGACTGTTTATTTTCAGTTGCGATAAGTTGGATTTATAAAAGTTTGTAATATTTAATGAAACACTGTTTGTAAAGCTGATATGAAAATAGTATGAAAATGATAGGTGAGTCAGAAGCGTTGGGTACTCGACCTTAGCTTCGTGAGCGCGCCCGTGGCGGTAGGGTGCGGAAACGCAGACCAGGCTAGAGAGTCAATAGGTCAGTGGGGTTCGTCCATCGCGACATGCCAACTTCGAGACAACAACATTTTCTTAATTATCAAATTAACTTTCAACTTGGACATGTCGTTTCAACGACTTCTAATTTATTTCATTTCTTCTCATTCTTTAATTCACAATTTATGATTGTCATAGCGAGAAGTTAAAACAGGAACTATAACACGATGTATAAATGATTGATTTCAATGATCATCACTTTTTCAGTTTAAAGTTACATCGAACAATTATCAGGTACTCCGAGAATCTACCTGGAGTATCCCATTCCTGTTTCTGAAACCCCCAGCCGAAATCGATTACACGGTTCAGACCATTTTTCATTTCAAGAAACGATATTTTCGAAACTAATGTCGACGTCAACATTTCAACCTCCATGGGGATGAAAAATGAGGAAAAAAAAAAGAAGTAAGAACAGGTAGAACGCGAGACATGCCGCAGAGACTCGGTTCAACACAAATCCAAGGAAGTCAAAGCACAAGCTCTCCGGTGTGTGTGCGTTGTATCGATTTCCTTCGTAGCGCAAAATTCCGATGCATTTGTAGCGAGCACGAATTCTCACCGTAATAAATTTCACTCGTCAGTAGTCATTCTCACTGTTACAGCAGAACGATTGTCGTTTGAATCAACAATTTTACAATCGTCACCGACATTCAACTCGCACGCGTCAAACGTTAGCCGTGCTTGCGAACGTTTGGCCAGTTGCGTTCGGTGGTCGCGCATCTGAAAAAGCACACCTCGTTATTATCGAACCTTCGTAGTTACATCATCGCGGCCATTTGACGTGGTGCACGTTGTTGCGAATGTTGCACTACAAATACAGTCACACGGCTAAGGCTGGCTTTCGCAAAAAAGTGCAGGGTCGGCGTTACTGACGTTTCGATTCGGTAGTGCACTTATGGGAAACGTTATCAGCGCGCTTACAAAATACGCCATCAGATGGCGCCTTGCGACGCCCAGCGTCGCGACACCCCAGGCCACCTTATACTCTCGAAGCCTCGAGCTTTATCGAACGTGCTGCCATTCTGTTTTTCCGAGCCTTTCTTTTCGTTTTACTACTGCAAACTACGATTTATGAAATTGCTTGTCAGCCTCGAGTTGACAAATCATTTAAATCAATGACATATTACGAATATTGATTCTGTAGAACTAATTTTTCTTTCATTTTTTCGATTTTATTTTGTATAATACAAAATGTTCTTTTTTTAAACGCTTTTATTTTTTGTTATTTATTTGAAATTGAGCAAGAAATAATTTAATACATAAAGTGAAAATCAAATGTTGCATTTCCCGATTGTATGCTGTAAATGTTTCACAGTTGTAACGATCTAAGCAGGTGATCACTTTGGTTAACGCACTTCAGCACATCTTTTGCGCAAACATTGTCTTCTGTCTAAATGATGACGTCACGCGCAAATATGAACTGAGCATTTACGAGGCGATACGATATAAGAGAGAGGGTCAGAAGGGTTGCGATATTGAAAGTGAGAGTGCTCTCGAGGGGTAAAACCTTTCTGAAACGACCTTGTTTCGAGTGCTAGCCTGTTCCACAAGTCTACTTTTTCAAATCATTCTTCCTTCTATTGTTTTTAACTTGACTTTTGTACCTCATTTAAGGACCTGTGATATTAATCAAATACTCAAATAACTATGGTTTTCCTATCGCATTTATCTACTAAACCTAGCAAAATGATGTAACATTTAGAAACTCTGTTTTCAATCAATACAAGAAATTCTTAACAGTTTTTCTGTTTTACTTTCAATACATTTATCTCGCTAGTAAACATCCAATCAATTTCTAGACGGAAGTCAACAGTCATTCATATGCTATTATGACGTATTTTTATGACGTAGGTTATGCGCCGTGTTCAAAGTGTAAAAGGGACTCGATGGTAGAGAGCGGTACATGCGCTCTAGGGTTGAAAGCTCGAACGTCTTCGATCCGCAGGAGAACTTGCCTCCCTCACTCACACTGTCGTTGTTCCGAGTTCTTGCGATGCAGAATGCATGCCGTATGACGCGCTCGCTTGGAGCTTACCTGGATTCAACTGTATTTATACAATGCGCAGGCGTTCGCGATACTTTTCGCGTTTCGAAATCTCGTTTTCTGCGTTTCTCATCGATGATCATGACACTGCATCTCTGATGGCGTTTTTTTTTTTTATTTTTTATTTTTTTTTTTTTTTTTTTGTACTTTAATGCAACAAAATTATGCCGAAAATTAAACAGGCAAGATCGACCAATTAAATTGAAAAATGAACAAAAGCAAAAGACTGAAAATACATAAATTAATTCGACTGAGTAAAGAAGTTTATTAGTAGTGACAGGCAGATAAATACAGTAATTTTATTTCTTTTCCTCGCCAATCCTACTTGTATTGACTTGACTAAGGGAAAATTGGCGTGCTTTCGTCGATTCAACTCGACGTGTTTTCAAACCGGTATTTGTAACTGTACTGCACGAGTACTGCCTCAAAGCAACTGCGGTTGCTTATGCCACGTGCACGAGAGATCCCGATAAACTATACTTATCTCTTAATAAGTTGTAAAGAACTCAGTGCACTAATCTCTCAGTGTGCTCACAAAAATGATTGTTTGCAGCGAATTCTTCATCGCTGAACTTTATATATCGAGCGGTGCTTAAACTCAAAAGACATTTGCATTTACGCTGTGCGCCTATTCGCTATAAGCTGATTAAGAAAAAAAAGGAGTTATCTCGCGGATTCATTGGAATTCCTGTTCTCGTAATTGCAGTTTGATTTTGATTATAGAATCCGGCACACCCTCTCGTAAATTAGACTTGAATTTCTTCATCTTAATCGGAGCAATCTATTTTAATACATATAATTCACATTAAGGTGCTTGTATATAAATAACATTCAGCAATATTTTTATTTTCACGCTTGACCTTCATGCATTTTTCGCGATTTCTATTTTTTTTGTAGATATCAATGAAAACGGAAGTGCAATGCGTTATTAATATCAATTACTTTGAGGTAATCGAAGTAATTTTTTATAAGTTTCATAAATACATTAGTGGTTCATAAAGTGTTTATCAAAACTCAAAAATTGAATAAAATTAAAAATTATATTTCAGGAGTTCACATAATGTATATATAATATAGCAACATATAACTGTGTTGCATATATGTGTTGCATAAATTATACGAGAACGTTATTTCTGCATACATACACTATCAATTCTCAAGTTATCAAGTATGAAAATATGTTCAAAGAAATTCGTTTGTTAAATCTATAACTGATGACACACATACGGAATAGGTTAGTGTAAATACTACCTCAGTATTAAGTAGAAGAGTAGTATGAATAAGTATTGAAGAATATAATCTCTCAAAATATAGTGTTTAATGGTTGTACAATAATTGCAGTATGATTTTATATGTAATTTGGTTAGAATAAAAGAAAAGATGAAACTTTAAGTTCTTCGCTAAATTAAAACAAATATTCTTGTAATTCTATTTGTTCAACAAGTTTACGCTCCTGACCATAGTAAAATTATTATTATTATATATGATTACTATAATTTGTGTAATTTTTCGTTTTCAAAATTGCATTTAATGAAAAAGTCAGTTCAATTTTTACGGATATTATTATTCTATGTTTAAATAAACTTTAATATCTCTGAAATCGAAAATCAAGTTGCTTGATATTTTCTATATTTATGAAGTCACTGAATCAAAAAGACATTGGTATTTTGTCTTTTTTGTCTAAAAAAATTGCGCTGTCGAAGGTCAGAGTTGTAATGCAGATCTAACGAAAAGCTAATGCGTTCATTAACAAAATCGAAATGTCATTCCCGTTATTAAACTTCAGAAACGAGTCTCGAACGCGGGAACTTACGGAGGTCGTAGTCGGGCGTAAAAGGTCTTGACCGCGCGTACGGTTCAGTGTTTGTAGCACATATCGGAGGGAATAGCGGAGCTCTCTAGTCTCAGTTACGATCACGTAATATAGGCTCGTCAGCGAATGTACCGCAAGATACCAGTTACGTCATCGCACGGGACTTGATTCTCGTTTGCACCGAAAGGAACGGTTTGTGCGGGGAATTGCAAGGAAGAGGGGGTTTTCCATCGTCAGTACGAACTTGCAAGAGAGAGAAAGAGATAGAGCGAGAGAGAAAGAAAGAAAAAGAGAGAGAGAGAGAAAAACAGACGAGAGTAGGCGAGGCAGACGGAATATAGGCGAAGAAATGAGCGAGAAAAGGAAGTGCTGAGGGAAAAGGATGAAGAAGGAGCAAGGGGATGGCAAGGCAAAGAAAGGCAAGACAGCGCTAGAAGACTGCGGAGCTAAAGAAACTCTAGGTCACCCGGTCGTAGCGGGTTCGATTACCTCTTCTTAGACTCAAACAATCGCAGTGGTAACGTTGACCACGGCTGCTCGTATTAAAACAATCGCAAAATATCTTTTGCGATCGCGCAATTCTGATTCTGCTCGCAACATCGGTCAAACTTCGTGACGGAATCGTTGACATTTGAAGATCAAAGTGCCGTTTATTGGAATCACATTGCAATTCCTTAAGCCGCGGCATTCTCACAGATTATGAACATCGATGAACTCTGGTTGAAATAGTTTTTGCAATCCTCTTTCATTTTTTTCTTAATAATATGATCTCATTAAATGTACCCTTTGCAGAAATGATTAGTGATTACATATAACGTAAAGCATATTAGAAGACTGATCGATTTTACTTAACAAAGTTTGGTTATGTTGTTAGGAATAATAAGCAAACGGAAAAATGTTATGTTCAATTATAATTTTTGTCCAGTTTGGACGAATAACAGCATTTACTCGTTTATTTATGAATTTCACATGGAATTAAAGAATCAGTGACACATTAATTTATCAGATATAACTAGTTAGTTGGAGTAAAACAATTTAATTACAAATAGCGGTTTCGCAAAAAGGAGTGGTCAGCTTCGTAATGATGTTAGAAGTACTTTTCTTATTTGTGTATGTCTGCATCATTTCTGACTTGCGCGCTTGAATTGAAGAGAGAACATAATAGTAAAGTTGAATACATCTATGGTGCACATACGGAGCCTGATTCTGAAGAGTGTACGCGTTTGTTTCACGATAATACGTAGCGGTAAATTGCTTAGGCCACTACTCGTATGTCTAGAAATGCGCTTGCTCGCTGTACAATTGTGACTCTTTTACCGAAGACCCGCGTGTCCATGTCCGGGTTTGATATTAAGTTCTTAACTAATTATGAAAACTTTCAAGCTGAGATATTTTCATCGACGTTCTTTAAATTTGATATTTACAAGTTCAAAGTAACAAAAAAGGAAAAAATACAAGTCACTTTAAAAAATTAAAATTTCAAAGTTGGAACGTAAAATGTAAAATCTACTATTTTTTGTAATAATTATATATCTTTAATATATCTTTAAATTTGATATTTATAAGTTCAAAGTAACAAAAAAGGAAAAAATACAAGTAACTTTAAAAAAATAAAATTTCAAAGTTGGAACGTAAAATGTAAAATCTACTATTTTTTGTAATAATATTTACTACTTTAGTGACATATATTTTGTTATACAATTTTTAAATCATTTTTAGATATGCAAAAAGTTGTATATTTGTGATTGTTATTTTAGTTTTTAATTTGATTTTACTTTTTTATTCATTAAACAATGTTTTATACTTTTTATAAAAACATGTTTTTATAATACAAATGTACCGACAATATGGCCGAAAGTAATGGAACTTTGGGTACGGCAGGCTACAAAAAAGACATTGCACGCTCAGTTGGGACAATAAAGTAGTCAGGCGAAATAAATCCCAAGCCGCGAGCGTAGTACAGTTATATGATCCCGGACTTACTTCTTGGAGACTAGCGCATCGGTTCGCAACCAGGATGCGAATCGAAGAAGTGTAGCTTCGTCGTTCCGTATTATCTAGTTGTGCCGAATAATATAAAAGATCAACGACATTATAAAGCCTTTACACTCTTCTGTTCTACGTGTAATGCTTTTTAAATATGCAATTTATTTTTAAGTTTGAACTGTACATACACTGAAAAATGCATATTTGATCTACCGCTTGTAAACAGGTCTACATGAAACTTATCTATAGATTGACTCGTTGAATATCTTCAACTTTGATGCTTTATCTTATTTTTTATTTTCATATTTAAATTATCTTGTTCATCATAATTTATCGAGTTTCATTAAATTTATGTTTTTACATAGTTTAACTTAAAAAATTATTTTTATAAAATTTTTGTGCTGTTGTAGTAACTTTAGCGATAAAATCAAATGCAAAAAAATGCAGCATAAAATAGAGTTTAATGATGATTTCATTAAAAGTGTATTAATTGATTTAAATGTAATTAGACTACCTGTAGTTTATGTTTGATTTTTATGATCACATGTTTTTTCCATTGAATCGTTTTAATTAATTCATTATCATATAAAATTGCGTAACTGTAGAAAAAAAAATAGTTCTTCATGAAACCAGAAACCATTTACACGAATAGCAGAAACAATCTCGCGTGTCTACCTTGACCATGCTGTTAGAAGAGAAGGCAGTTACTTTATATTACGTCACACGTTGAACCTGGTTCAGCAGTCGCAAGTGCATTCATGCATTGAACGTCGCATCCACGTGATCGTCACATCACACTAAATTGTTATTTTTCTAATAAGAAATTATAGGTTGCATATGTTTCTATGGTACCGTTAAACAACTTAATGCATTCATATATGATTACCTTATTTTCAAGAAAAATCCATTATACATCGTCCATCTTCCTTTCTCTCTCATCTATTCTCTCTAACTTATTATAATTATAGGATCACTGGGCCTCGATAATATTTATCCACATAATGTTAACTTCAAATAATTATTTACTTATTTATTGTGAAACATATTTTATTTTTCTAACGATAAGTGATGATGGGTGTAGTTTATACAATTATTCTTTGCAAGGACTTCGAGAAAATATTAATTATTTTTGATATTTTAACATTAAATTTATATATGATTTTGTATCATTTATTATAATTAAATTTGTTAAATGTAAAAAATTTGTTAAAAATTAATATTTGCGATGTAAATTTGCTAACGTGTGATTCTTTTCCTATTTTATTGTTATTATAAAAAAAGATTTTTTATTTTTACACATTTAATTTATAATTTATTTACGATTTTTTTGTAGAAAGTAAAAGTAAAGAAAATGAATTCAGTTAGGTTATCGAAAATCAAAAGATAAATACGATCTCGCGTTAACTGAGGCGTTTGAACTTAGATGTAAACGATGAATCATTTGACATTGCTCAACAATTATTGAGTATAGATGATTTCCAAAAGCTAAATGGTATTAGAGATTGAGTGAAATGCATTGGATACAATTAAAGAAGCATTATTCATTCAACTTCATTTTCAAAGTTTATATTAGATATGCATGTTAAGATACTGCTTTTGAATAAAAATTTCACTTTTTATTTAGAGAGTTATGTAATATTTTGGAATTCTTTTGATCGATGCAACTTCGAAACTTTCCCTTTTTTAAGTTTTTCTAGGAAAATGTTGCATAATGAAGCGTTTCATTTTCAATGGAAAATGAAACAAAAAACTTTTTAATATAACAGTATTTACAAAATATTTCAAATTGTTAACTAATGAAAAATTATTAATGATATATTGAAATTAATAGTTTTATCGTAGTTTCATTTTTTTGATATGTAGTTTTTTCAAAATTAATTTTTCTAAATGATATTTTGTGGAAATCGTTTAAAATTAAAATTATTGTGGTTTTATATCATTGAAAAATTTGTTTTTATAGATAAGAAATTTACTCGAAAAATGTAATAAAATACGGATAGGAAGTTACATGACAATAATTAATTTTATTTTAATAAAAATATGATTCAAAAAATTAGATGAGCAAAATAAATGTACATTATCAGAATCATTTATTTGAATATTATTATATCAATAAATGCATATTATAAGTACATCATTATTAAGACATTAAAAGTACTCTACTAATATAAAAATTAGTAATGCGACATAACAGCTATAATTTGTGTATTAGTTTGATAAACAATTTAATTTTAAATTTAATCTATCCATTAAGAAAAACTAATTAGAAGAAAGAACTAATTAATTTGGTTAATAATAATGTAATATTAGCAATCAATTTTTTTATTTTATATATATATAAAGACTTAATTTATTACTAAAATATATTATATACGAAAGAAAGATTTTCTAAATGGCTGCATAAAAATAGAGCAAAAAAGTGATGTATTTTGTTTAAAACCTATTAAAATCTCATTACTTATCTTTTAAATCTCAAAAACTACAATACATTTTTTTATACATTCATTTTTTATTTCGCTTTTAAAAGTCAAACAAAAAGGGATTTAACTATTTTTAAAGATTAAATTTTAAATCACCAAATCTAGAGATTAATGCTATTGTGTCGGAAAACTTTAAATTGCTTACGCATATTTTAAAAAGAAAACTGTGAAATTGTAACATGAAAGTCAATATATTGTTTTGGAAAAATGTAAAAATGTAATAATTAGTATGCAATCTATCAATAGTTAAAGTTGATTAAAATGTAACTGAGAAGTTTGGTTACAGAGTTGGACGACGAAGAAGGTCCTTAGAAAGATTTACGTTCGGGATTTGTAAGTCAAGTCGTGAGGCAGTTTGACCAGGTAGACAACTGTTCGCCACGTGGTGACGGGGTCATCGTCCGAACAAGCCCTTCCCTAAAGTCTTTGTGGCGCGCTGTTTCGTAATAGCCACCCGTCGCTCAGCTCAAAGACCTTCGCGGTTGACTCTAGGCATTTTTGCCCATGACTCTGCATTCGACAGAAATTCAGTTTTACAAAGTTTCGATTACGAATATAATCATTAACCACAAACAAGATAACTTATTTTTGTTTCAAATGTGTTTGTGCATTTCAACGATAAAATTGTTTCATCTCTGGGCAATCAAGACGGTGGTTCCTTCTTACGCAAAAATATTTGTCGTTAAGATAATTTAAGCAGTAATTTACAGATATTATTCATATATTTTAAGTCAATCTTTTATAGAAAAACGAAGTCATTGAGTTAGTAATTTTCAATTTTCTTCAAATTTTGCGAAAAAAATTATTTTCAATGATTATTGACTAATAAACCGCACAAAAACGATCGTTTTTTTGGACTTGGAATTCAAAGTTTAATTTCGCACATTTCGCGCGCAAAATGTGTGCATTATGAATAAACAATGTTGTTTTTATTTTCTATTTATTAAAAAAGTCATAAATTAAAAAAACACGATAACATTATCGTTTTTTTAACTTTCATTTTGCGATAAAACTAACATTTAATTGTCATTATTTTCAGTGATCTATTTTTTATTAAGCAAATGCACAGCCAATTAAAATTTCTTTTAAATGCATCATCAACATCATCAACAAATTATTTGTTAATTATTCAATTTAAAAACTTATTAAAGAAATTTCACTGTAAAAATAATTTTTCCTATTTTCTTAATTTCAGTCAAAATAATCTTCTTCAATATAAAATAGTTTTACATTAGGACCAATTAGACTTAGATTAAGAATATTTTGACTGAAAAAATACGACAAAATATTATTTATTATATATGTTAATTTATTTATTCTACATTGTTTTTAGTCAATGATTGACTCTGTTAATTCCAATCATCAATAATAATAACAATTTTGTTTCCTTTCATCTGCAAAACGTGCTCGACGATGTTATTTGATACTCTCTAGGACAACGTCCTTCCGCATCTAACATGCGATATCTTCTGATAATGAAATGCACGTCGGCACGTTCCAGTATAATAGTCTAAAGATTATGACGACGGTCATGACTTTGAACTCAATACTCCCTCAAACTTGAGTTGCACTTTTTTCTTTGTCGTTGAATTTTTGTATATGTTTATTTTTGTGAAATACAAGAACATAAATTTCCAAGCGAGTTGTAAATTTCTTCATAGACCATATTAAATGTATCACTGAAAATATATCTAAGATGTGTCGAAAACAATTCCTAAAAAGTGAAAAATGCAGTTTTTAAAATATTTTTTTACTGTGACAGAAAAAAAAATGTTTTTGTTTTGTTTCTTTGTTCATGTCGAACTTAATGTCAGCAATGAAAAGGAAACTTTATGAACACAAAAGTGCCGTTAGAAATAAGAGAAGAAAAAAATGAAAATTCATCTCCCGGACCGACCTTGAGTTGGAAAATGGGAAACTGGTACAGATTTAGTCACGTTTAAAAAATGAGTGAGCGCATTTGGAAGCATATTACGAAAAGTTATAGGAGCATGGGAAAGAGAAATAAAAGATGAGATACCACGAATGACGGGTAGCACCTGCGGTCAATGACTTTGACTTAACGAGTGCTTTGTACCAGTAGAGTTGATGTAAAAATGTTATTGGACAAGCGCATAAATCGGACGCACTCGAAATTTGACACTGTAGATACATTGAAAGGTAGGTTTATTCAAATTTTTATCCTGCTAATTATATACACATTCACTTCCTTTAAATATTTTTTTCCTAGATTGCATCATATTTCGAAAACAAACATGTCAAATTATTTATTTTTTTTAAATCAATAATTAAAAATTTAATTTTTATTCGCACTTAACTGAAGCTATTAATAGATTTTAAGTAAATTTGCCTGAAAAAATGTTTTTAGGTTTATATAGTAAACCATTATCTCATTTAAACAATACATATTTGTTTGAGGATTATTTACATTTTTGTTAAACTCTGCGAGTTAAAAAATTTCATTTGAATGATTTCATAACCCGTTATTTGTTGAATCATCGAATATTTCTTCAGCATAATAGACTGACAACTTGAAATTTATAAGAATCGTGTTTATAATGCTTGATTTGTATTTTGTTAGATTACGTTGACCAAAGGACCAGTGATGTCAGACAAAATCTGAGTAATTCAATATTTGAAATGTGAAGAAATCAAGATGAAAAAGACAAGACGAAGATAGAAGAGTGGAATTTATGTTGGGAGAAGAGTTCTAACGGAGCCTAAAGAGAATAGTTACGTGGAAAAAAAATCTAACACATCGAAACCAGTTATCTATTAAAATTGTCTATTAATCGGTCGTTGACTTCTAACCTTTCATAAAAGTTCAAACATAATGTTTAAATGCCCAAATGGAGAAAGGAAAAAGCGGAAATATAAAAAAAAAAAACATTACAACTTGAACAAAAATATTTTTTTATAGAAATATCACATTTTTATTTTGATCACATAAAAAACTTTTCTGTAATAACAGTGAAAAATGTTATACGAAATTATATAAAATATTCATTACTCGAGTTCAACTTAAATAAAACATTTTCAAAATTCATAACAATTTATTATTTCACTTTCAAATGCCAAATTGCTGATTTAACATGAAGATCGAATTGTCGTCATGTTTGATTTTGAAAAGTCCGAACTGAAGAAGACTAAAAACATTTTTCAGAGATAACTTAAAAATGCATTCAATTTTTTTTCGTATAGTGTCGAATAAGAAACAGCTGGTAGGTTGAACGAAGAGTCAGCGAGTTAAGCGGGAGTTCAATGACTGGGAGTAAGTTGCTTCGAGGTTGGTGCACGGCCACGTCCCTTGCTGTATAATCGTATTCGCTTATACATGTATATATAACTCGACACCTCATCTTCTTGAACCAAGTTCTAGCTGACGACGTTATATGGACCTGTGACTCATGAATTTCCCGATGCATTTTTTATTTTCTTACTCGGCTATTTAGAAAAAGGTCGTTTCAGCGATTCATTTGAATATCAAATGAGCATGAATACATTTTATTACTATCTCGATCTGTTCCTCCAAAACACGTACTAATGAATATTGGAAAAACAAAATTTGACCAAATAAAAGAAAGTCAAGAACAAGGAAGAAAGAACAAAAATAAACTACATTTTCATCATAATGGTTTTCTATTATCATGCCACTTAATGTTCAACTTTTATACTTATCAAAGTTAATTGACTTTTGGAATAGAAGAATCATGAAAAATTAGAATCCAATTAATGTAATAATAATATGTTGTTAATGACTATTGTAATCAAGAAGTAGTGTCGATATAAGTACTGCGATTGAAAGTTTAGTTTCAATCAATGCAATAAAAAATCGAAATTTTTACAATGAATATATTGTACTTTTATTTTTTTCAATAAATAAGAATTAAAGTTATGCAATTGTTTCTTTCAAATCGTCCGAGAGAACAATGCAAGTTCTGCTCAAGAAAACATTCGATGTATCTTGAACAATAACTGCAACATTTCAATGCCTGAGCTTTATGATAATATCTGATTTTATAAAGTAACATATCTATCGGTGAATGTTTTTCAAATACCGGCAAATTTATTTGTATAAACAAACTGAATAATAGTATTCGTTTATACAATTCTTCATGCTTTCATTTATTTATTTTGCTTATTCGAAAAAATGTATTAAGAAGAATGTTAGATTGATGTTATTACTGATGTTCTTTTAAAAATTCAATCACGACTTAATTGTAAAAGTAATTATGATGCGACTTGTCATGTACGAGACGCCCTTTAGGGAAGATTTACGTCGTCGTTAAAGTAAGAATGCCGAAATTCGAAACGATGCGCCGTCTTCGTGGGCCACGCTGAGGACCCGGCCCTTTAGAACGGCCGGTTGTGTTATAACGGTACTTCAGCTTGTAATTTGGATATCTGCTTATGGACTTCCGGCATTCAGGTCCCTCAAATAAGCGTGAAAGATATTTTTGTACATACAAAAATTGCATCTAACATTGCATTATAAACTTGCTTTATTATGCAATAATTTTTCTTTATTTTTTATATTTTATTTTCCAAATATAAATTCATACAAAAAAATACGGAAATGTAATTTTCGTTATATCTTGTAATTTAATTTATTTCTTGCTATTAAATGAACAGTTTTAAGTATTTATTTATACTTTATTTATTAATTGTTTAAAAGTAAAATAAAATCACTTATGTAGAAAAAGTTTATTTATATAATATATATGTATGAATCTAAAATATATTTATAATTTTAACAAATTGTAAAAATAGTGTACATTTTTCGTTTCAGTTTTTTTTCAAAAATAAAATTAACAAACTAATACATAATTTACCGCTGAAATATTAAAAAAAAACTTGTTATTTTGCAAATTCACTTTTGATACGTGAATTGTGCACAGACCAAAGGATTTCACATCATTTGTAAACCATTACTTGCGGTCACGAGAGTTCACTTCCACACGCCACGCATTCCATTTTAGTTGACCATTACCATTACGGAATACGGGTAGATATCGTCTTCGGCTACAAAAATGACGAAAAAAGTGTCTTTTATCTACACAGCAAGATGACATAGGATAATTCCAAATTTGTCTAACGAGAAGTTATTTATCAATCAAAGACAACAATTATATCTATCAATGATAAAATAAGTCAATATGGCTGAATCTATGTAAATTTGAATATCACTTTTTATCATAAGATTATTATTATTAAGACCATAAGTTAATGATCAACAAACTGACGCTATTCAGCCTTTCGATCACAATTAAACAAAATAGAAAAAACAATAGGACATTGTGTGATCCTGGAAGAAACAAAAATACCTTTTTTGGATTAGGATCAAAAGTATCGGTAGTCCGCTGTATGTGAGATAATTTGTACGTTTGTATACGTGTTCGGCTACATGCATGTGTAAACGTGGCGTTCGGTCAACGACCCAGGCTTTTGTTCGTGGCTGAATCAACGACGAGCGTCGTTCTTCGTGGCTGAGCCTCCACCAAACCTGCGATACTCGGCCCAGGACCGACCGATCGATCGGTCGACCAACCACAAACCAAATCCCACTCGGTTGGATAATCGATCGTAAAGCTCCAAGGTCTTTGCCACTTGCCACGTCAAAATATTCGTCTTAATTTCTTGTTTGTGCATGAACATGTACGTGAACAAACTTTATGTATGTGTGTTGTGTCCTGTAAATGACCTATTCTGCACTTCTATTTTGTTTTTTTTTATTTTATTATTTTTTTTTTGATCAAAAAGATGTACTTTTTTAAAAATAGCGTCAATCCCTTCAAAGGACAAAGTCCCTTTGATTATAAAAGTCAGGGGTTTTAACGCCTTGATTTGGATAAATGTATTCTAAGCTTTGACCACCCTTAATGCACCATACGAACATGAGAACAGGTGTTACACAGTTTGAAAAATTTGTGAAGAGGAATCTAGGCCAAAATGGGGTCATTAGATTCATGTTTGGCGATGTTTTATTCAAATCGCAAGGTCACTTCTTTGTTCCGGAAGCGACTTCGAAGCTGCTTTGATTAAATGAGCAATCCAACACCGCAACTTTTGACCAAATAGATGTTTATTTTAACATAAATTAAAATTGTTATAAATAAATAATACTTTGAAATGTGTACAATTATTAATAAATTTTGCGCTAATTATTTGACTTTTCTATATAAAATAAAATGATGAAGCTAATACAAGTGTCATTATTCTCAAGCGAATTATTTTTAGCTATCACATTATAATATTGCCTGGGTCAAGCCTATGTTCGATAACTTGTTTCGCGAACTTTGAATATTATATACAGTTTGTACAATTGTACACGAAACAGTTATTTATACATGTGTATATAACATTTTAAATGAAAAAAAAAAGTTATAATTGAGTGCAGCTAGGTTTTGTATTTAATTATAAATAATAAGAAACAAGAGTATTCAGTTGCTTTGGATTCTAAAGATCGGACGCTGAAATTTTTATATCATTGACTGATTAAGGATCGATAGAGGGTGTTGCACTGTTCCTCAAGCTTATGCACCATACACGCACACCTGTCAAGTTCCCTTATGTCTGTAAATATTCGTGTTCGTTTATCAAGATACTATACACACTCACTAACTGATATACCTATGTGTGCGTAAAGTCGCTTTATATCGTTTCCACCGTCAGTGTGTTACTGACCTCGAGTGACCCTGCCGTCATGACCATATCGCAGAGAGTACTGTTAGTTTTCTACAAATTTGTTTATTATTATATTTCAACTCTGTGCTTCTCTTCACGATTCATCTTTATAAATAATAAACTATTATTCAAATTGAAATTAATTTAAGAACTTGGAATATTTATAACAATTATTTCGAAAAATCAATACAAATTCGCAAAAGTGCAAAGTGACAGTGTTAATGTAAACCATATACGGCGGAACTGAAACTTCTTTGTTTCTTGAAACTTAGCGTTTAAATGATTTGAAGCGTCTTATTATATGAAATTTCAAATCGATTCAATAATAATGGACGACTCGATCATAACGTGAGCGTAACAAATTGGTCGTTGTCAAATAATCGCGATGCTATTTACGACTGATTATGTATTGACTGATAGAACTGACAGGTTAGTTGTGCGATTAACGGAAGAAGCGTTAACCGTTGATTTCGGATGCTCGAGTGCTCGTCAGAACGGTAAAAAAGAGCAACCAAATGTCAAGCTAATGCTGAGTGTATACCTAGGGACCTTTCTTGGTATCTTTCTGTCTTATTATCGACATACCGATTGTTCAAAAATGTGTTCCCAAAAGCCTGCTTACCTCTTATGGTGCTAGGCATGTTGTCCGATTGTCATATCCTGGTATCCAACAAAATAATCACGAGCAGTAAATGAACTGCAGCAAAGGACACTTCACTGAATATCTTTAATCCACCTCCTTAATTTACTGTCAAAGAAGTCACGTTGTCACCGCACAAATGTACCATCACCTAACAAACAATTTTCCATCGCATTATCCTGACAAGTTTGTTATCACAAACAACCTAACGGAGGACCCAATCTCACAACACCGAATGATTCATTCAACAATTATTCTTAAACTTAACAAACGACATACGATTTGACCGAACTGTCATCGTTGATAGAGTTCTTCCGAACCACCAAACATTGAACCACGAATGAGACGTTGTTTGAATCATCAAACTGAACGATGAAGAAGATATTTTTGAAACCATACGATTTGGGTTTTTTTGAAATGCGCGCTAGTAGATGGAGGAGATTGAATAGTAGTGGTGGCTCGATGAAGACTCTACCGGCCAACGGTACAATAATCCACAGGTGCCTGTACGGTGTAGCCCTTACCCCCTCCTGCCAACCCCTCGTTCCCCACCACCGGGCGCATTTCCAAACGCCTTGGTGTATGCATACTTCTTTCCAACACTTATATCATACCTTCACAAAACTTCACTTCTTTCCCACTTTCTTCTTCTTGTACCGCTATCTCCACTTCTTCGTCCTTTTTCGTCTTTCTCCGACCTCTTTCTAAACGATTTATCCGCAATTTTGCGCCGCCAAAAAAGTTTTGTAGATTCTTGCAATCAGCTTTTTTATTTAAAGTCAATTAAAATGTTTTTTAATTTTTTTTTAATATACAATACATTTTCATTTCTTTAATTAAATACTTTTATTAAAAAAGTGCAATAAAAAATGTTTTTTTTGTATTTTTAAAACAGTTGAATTGAAAGAACATTTTTGAAAAGAAATTTTTATAACTAATAAAAAATGAAATTCGAACTACAGAATATAAAATTACATACTAACAAATTTTTTCAGATTTTTTTATAAGATGAATATTTTGTAATAATAACAGAAATGGATATTAACAAATTATAACTATATTTATGAAGTTCAAATAAAAAATTCTTTTGAATCAAATGTTACATGTAATCATTTTACTAACATTGATTAGTAAGTAGTTTACAAAGTAAATTTTACTATTATATATTTATAATTTTAATTTTTAAATAATACTTGTACATTATATTGATATAATGTTTAATCATCCTACTTTTAATTAATAATAATAAAACCGAACAAGAATATACGGAATTGAAATTACACATGGATACGATAAAAGTAAATAACTGTTAATACTGCTTTATACCATTGTATATTTCTACAATTCATATACGGCAGTATATTTTAACATTACTCCAAGAATTTTATTAACTAATTATTTCATATGCATATCTTAAAGTATACATTATATGCATTTGATATAAATTAGTTCAATTAAATGATCAATTATCATCAATATATTTCTAAATTAAAATAACATTAACAGCTGATTCTTAAGAAACGTGGTTTATTTACCATTAACTTAACTGTTAATGTTATTTAATTATATGTTAATGTTAACTTAACTGATATCACACTCTCGAAGCAACATTTTCAAATTAAAATGACAAGTGCAGCTCTACAGAAAATAGCTATTTTTGACGAGTGATAAATTCCCTTAATTGTAGATGGACATTGTTGAACAAGCGTATTTGTTGAAAAATATGTTTGTGCATAATAATATAGTAATATTACATGAATCCTGATGACAAGATATTTTCAAATAAGCAGCCGTTATCGATTACACCGTAACGTGTCAACGACCATACAAGAATTTGAGCATGTTGAAAGCTGCCGTGGTCAGTATTTGCCATCGTTGTATACGTTGTCGTCAATTTGAACGAGTCATCTACATATCATTCGTTTTCTTATTGCATCCTGGACGTCATAACATTGCATCATTTTTGCTAAATAATTATGTTTGAACAATTGCGTACGACTGATGAAATTGCCTCAAAGTGATAAGACAATTTGACTTTACTATTTTTCTCGTTTTACTGCTTTCGTAAAGAAAACAAGAAAAGTCTATTATCTTTATTTATCATAATGTATATAAAGCAGTCTTTAGAGAAATGTGTTTATCTCTAATAGATATTAAATATATGTTTTAAAATATATCAATTTGAGAATTGTATAACATTATTTTAATATTTTAGAATTATTTCGGCATATTCAATGTTATTAAGGAACATTGAATTTAAAGAAATGCGGAGAGGAAGACATTTCGGAGAACTAAATTATCTATAAATGTTTAATAAATGTTTCATTTAAAGTTGCATTAATGTTCGAAGACCAAATTTCAAATCGAATTTCTACAGTTATAGTCATTCGAATGTATTGATTTTATTAGTTAATTTAAATGATACCATTTGTTATCGTCAATTTGGATTCTAATGGAATTTTTTTTTAATTCGTTAACCTAACTTCGGATTAGGTTTAGTTGACAGTTTAGCTAAAGAACTCGTCTTCACTTGCAAAACTGCTATATAAACCTAACATAGTAAAAAACGTCATAAATATAAAAAATATAATATTATATTCACAAACAACATTCACAAAAAGAAATTTTTTAAATAAAGAAACTAACATTTCTGCTTAGAATTTTTTGGTTTAAGTGAGAATTTCTTTTTCCAAAACTAAATTCAGATTAGATACAAGAAATTTGTCAAGATTTTTTCAATTCAAGGACTCAACAGTTTATTTTTCGACAAGTTATTTAGAACAAACTTTTCGTACATCAAGAAATTATTTCGCGATTTTTATGAAACAATTATTATATTATGAGTGATAATAATTGAAATAATTAATGTAAAATCAATATATACAGTGCAAACTCAAAATAAAAATATAGTACGCGCAACAGTAATTGCGGTAACTATTTCTAGAATTTTAATTTGCATTTACTGTAAAACTATGTTCAATATTACAAAAAATACAAGAATGAGAAATTATAAATTGTAAATTAATAATAAATATTGTGTGTATAATACAATATTTACTTTTTATATAATACATAATTAAATTACATTAAAGTAATCAATACAAGATCGATTTTTCAGTTTCCTCGTTTAAATATAATTGTGAATGGCAGAATCTATACGTAGCTGTGAAAATCTAGCGCGTTCCTGAATGTAGGCAACCAGACTAACATGTACGTATAAAAGTAAAAATGGTATAATATCAATGTATATTTTTATATTTTAAATAATAATTTAGAAAGTTCATTACTTTTTTGGTTTCTTGATTTTTACTTATGTTTATTTGAACATGAAATAATGACAAGATGAAACATTTATTTTTCATCTGATCATTATTATGGACGAAAAATAAATGTTTTTTTTTTAAATTCTTAGCATTTTAATGAAAAGTAAATTATGTCTTAATTTTTTAAAAATTCAAATAATTCTTACTGTATCTCTAATACATAATATTTTATGTACTTATAAGTAATATAAATACTGAATAAAAATTCAACCCAGATTTCTGATTTTGTAAAATGTTGTTAGTTTTTGTTTAATTAACATAATTGTTTTTTAAATAAACTGTTAATTCAACCTAACCAGTTCTGTTCTTGTGTATTGAAAATATCACAAGCAACAGGGCCAAAGTTGACGATCTTCGTTGGTGTGATTGCAACATTCAATTTGGCTTGTTGTTTAAAACTTTATTCTCGTTCGAATTTATCAATTTTTTTCGTTCTTTTTTTAATTAAACGAAGTTTCATAAATTACTTGAAGCGTACAACACAAACAATACATAATTTATATGATTAACTGATATGAAAATATGTTATGAAAAATTAATTTCCTTATTTATGTTATTCATGATTTTGCAGAACTTACATTATATATTGAAATATTGTACACTTGTATTGTCTTAAAGGTAAATGTTAGAATTCAAATTTGTATTACAATTATTATAAGTTTGAATTATTTTCTGGTGCAACAATAAATACATCACGAAAGAATGATCATAAGAAGGAAGTTTGGAAATGACCAGAGGCTCCAAGTAATCATAATCTTGAAGTTTGAACAGTTCCAGTTCTTACGAACAAGTTATATAAAATATACAAGATCAACATCGCCCACAGCGACAAACGGTACATTCACATAACGCGACGTAATATAATCTATAAGCCAGTTAGATCGCCAGCCTTTCAAGTTCGGATGTCGATAATCGACGAAGCTGAAACTGTTTATTCTGGTAGCCCATAATAGTTATATCCTTTTTATACGATAAATATAATATATATTAAAAAACAATAAAAACGCCTTATTTTATGCACTTTAACTTGTCAAATGTAATAATCATAATAAAAACAAATTATCCTTTTTATAGAAAATGAGTTTTGATTGAGTTACAAAAATTCATTCACAAGAAGATTGTAAAATACAAAATACTTCAACATAATTCTGTGTTATTAGGAAAGACCGACAATCAGATCATTTTGGCATACTTATATAGATTTTTGATGATGTTAATGTAGAGTTATTTTCAATGTACTCTGTAAATATATGGTGGGAATATATACTCACAATATACTTATATTCTGGTGTATAAAATAAAATGGATGTATTTTAACTATTTAAATATAAACTTTACAAATAATAATGTAAAAGAAGATGCTAAAAATACATAAAAAATTATAATATTTGTAAATTTACTACAATGTTATTGATATTATAGACTATCGCATTCTGATGATTCGAACTACAATAGTCTGACTAAATTTAAATTTGTTCTATTTAAAATTAACATTTTCATTCATAAAAAGTAAAGCTCACTCTGAACTTAGTTTCGCTACAAGAAATGAGCGCGTACATGGATATATTGATCACTCATTCTTCACTCTTACAATAATTCAATTCAATTATTTAATTCGAAAAATTAATTATTAATAAAAAAATTGTATTTTTGGTTAAATTTAAATATTACTTATTATTCAATCAATCCATTCTTAAAAAATAAAGCTCATTTGAAGATGTGTGCATATAGGATATGAATGTTTCATTATTAAATTAGCAAGAAATTAAGAAATGTCTTAATTATATTATTTAAATCAAGAATTATGTTATTAAAA
Organism: Gryon sp. ZL-2020; assembly: GCA_022817425.1. Taxonomy (NCBI): domain Eukaryota; kingdom Metazoa; phylum Arthropoda; class Insecta; order Hymenoptera; family Scelionidae; genus Gryon; species Gryon sp. ZL-2020. The sequence goes on along the minus strand of JABFPJ010001169.1, from coordinate 2,224 downwards.
TTAAAACTTTTATTTGTACGTAAATTAAAAATATCATTTATTATTCAAACAATCCATGCTTAAAAAATAAAACTCATCTAAAGTTGAGTGCATTTAAGACATGAATGTTTCAATATTAAATTAGTACGAAATTCACAAATTTATTAATTATATTATTTAAATCAGGAATTATGTAATTTAAATTTTAAAAAACATTATTTAAAAAAAGATAAACATAAAAATAGGCAAGGCAATAGAGCAATCCTTGTAAAAAATTAGAAAAAAATTAATTTTATTTCTGAGAGTAATTGTAAAGTAATTGAATTTCAATTAACTATTACTTTGATTTTACAATTAAGTAATATATATCTTAAAAAACATACATTTCTATAAAAATTTTTATAAAAATTGAAATTGAATGACAGTCAGATTTAGTATTTAAGTATTTAATTAAAAACAATGTACTTTAAATATCATTATTGAAGTTGAATCAAAATGACATTTACTTAATCAAACAAATTTGCATTTACATAGTTAAAGTAAGTGTTACTTAATACGGCTTACTACTCGGTAATTATATTGAATTTCAGCGGCACTGAACCATCTATGTATTAAATTATTTACAATAGAAATAATATCTGATTAATGCCTCATTTTAATATTGCGGTAACTCTTCTTGTATCATCTATAAACAGTTAAAAGTATATAAAGTATAGCGAACGGAATGATTTCCGCATGTGAGCAATTTATTCGATGATAACTATTCTTTTATACACATTTACACAACTTAAAATGTTATATTTATGAATTATTATAAGATTAATGATTGATACCATGGTGCATGTTTTTTATTTCGGGGTAAAAATGACCATATTCGAGGTAAATTGAAATTGAAATGTTTATCTATATGAGACATGAGCATCCTGTATTTAAAATTCAAGTGTATAAATAACTCAGGTACATACACTATTATATACAAATAATTATACTGTTATATGGTCTATATCTATTTAATAAATTAAAATAATTAAATAACCGTTTCATGTATCATTTCGAATTATCATTATGTCTTAAGTTATTCATCAATATTAGGTTATACTGAGTACTAAAAAAATATATCATACATCTGCAATACCTACCACATGATAAGGAAACACAGATATGTTGAAGCTTGTAGATATAACTACTGACGATAAAGTAGAAATGTTATCATAATAAATATATGTTGAACATCATGAATATAATACGTCGTTTGAAAGTTAAAAATTATATGGAAGTATTCAATTTTACTCATTTTAGTTTCAATGTATTTTCATTGAATTTGATTCAAGGTAAACAAAATCATCAAATTTGATTTAAGGGAGAAAACTACCCAACTCGACATTTTATTAAGAATTATTTGAAATTTCGTTAATATATTCGTGTAGATGAAATACTAAAATTTAATTTTTTAAATGTTTGAGATAATTCAATTTGATTTGTCTGTTCTTTCTATCTCGATACATAGGTTAAAGTAACGCCGCCAATAAAACATACATTGACGTTGCTTTAGAATGACATAACGAATGACGGCGGTACTCTAACCTATGTATCGAGATAGGAAAAACATAGGAAAAACAGAAAATTCAAATTGAATTATCTCAAAAACTAAATGGTCAACAATGATTTATAAAATCAAGTGTTATTATAAAAACATATCAACGAAATTTGAAGTCATTTTTAAAATGTCGAATTGAGTAGTTTTTTACCACTCCGTATTTTGTAGTCATGCAGAACGTTTTCGAATTTTCGAAATTTATCATTATTTTATATGTAAATATAATCTAATCTATAATCTGTCTATTATCCCGTCACGTAAAAATTGCTGGGCAAAATTGGTTCAAATTTTGAGATTATTCTAATAATTGTAGAAAAAAGGTTCTATGATTTCATTTCCAATTATCCAAAATCGGGCTGTTATAGGGATGTTATAACTATATCACAGGGATGTCGCAAGAATGTCATAGGAATGTCAGAGAGTTTAAACAGTAACTTGATCACAGAATTCCCATTAACACAAAAGTTCCTGTTAAAAACAGTAAAAATGTTCCTTTTACGCACATAAATCCTTGCACGCAAAGCAGAATTGATATAAAAATTTATGTTTGAAATTGAAATTTTACTGAAAGTTCAGTAGTACAGGGACAAATGCAAAATTTTGCGACAAATTACTGAACTTTTCAATGAAATATTATTGAATATTCGG
>JABFPJ010001168.1:0-28059 GCA_022817425.1 Gryon sp. ZL-2020 | reverse complement strand
TTAAATATACCGATTGAGATATTTTTGTATGTAGAAATAATGTGGATTTGATTAAATCTAAAATATATATGGAATAAAGGACTTTTGCAATTCATGATGTTTATTTTAGATATCAAGGACATTAAATAATCATTTATATATTCAAAAATAATTTTATTTATTGATATCTTTAAATTGTTTAACAAAATCGTGTTTATATATTTTTTAACGTTTAATAAAAAAGATATTATGCATTAAGTTAGCGAACGTGTATTTTCTTACATTTCTGCACTTTCTTTGATTTATTCAGTAAAAAAAATGGAATTTTAATATGGAATTTTAATACATCATACCCGTACGATTACAAGATCTGCGGAATAACAAGTTAAGACCTGACAAGAAGAACTAATCGATAATTTATCGGTCAGTAGATATCATGTCGAACATTTGAAAATAAATAAAGTTAATATTTTAATTTTAAATCCTCCAAAAAGTAAATGCAAATTGAATTGCAATAGTTCTTTAACATTACTAATAATATCAAATTGAATACATCTCTAAAAGTCATAGGATATCGAACGGATACGTAAAGTACGATAAATTAAATCAAATTGACTCATATTTACTAACTTAAATAAAGTTAGTCACATTTTCGACGTATATATGTTTATCACACATATAACTATCTCAGTCATACATATAAATAACGTTTGCATTTATACTCTACTTCATATTCAAAGTTAACGAGAATTTCAACGAAAAATGTATATCTTGAATAAATAAATTAATATAACCCATTTTCTACTTCCAGCTTAAAAGTCTTCTTCAAAAGCTTTTCTTCAAAGTTTTCTTTTCCTTTGGCGCTTGAACTTTGTACTTTCATTGTGTATTTTCAGCTCATTTCAATTTACCAGTAATACAAAATGGAAATCGACCTATTCCATCTTGCGAAAGTCTTCAGAATAGAAAACGACGTTTACAATTCGAACGAATGGCTTGATTATTCATATAGTTGAAGCTTCGTCCGAGCGCATTTTCTGCGTAGATTGCCGGAAGGCTGAAGAGGATGTGCAAGAAGATGGCGTAGAGAAGACTCTCGGCTCAAATTGGTAACTCTAGAAGATCAAGATGAAAAACGAGCCAAACACCCCGACACTGCATGCTGCCGGTACTCTCCGGTTCCAGCTATCCCCTGCCAGCGCTTTTACCTGGTCCAACCTCCTCTTTGAAACAACCCTCGTGAGGCTATGCTCCCGTTTTAATATTAATGGAAAGGCTGATGGGAAACCTGAAAGGAAGGAAATTGAAGGAAAATAAAAGAAAAACCAACGACTTAACCCTGCCTCGTGCGCCTCGCCCCTTAATTCTACTTCCATCCTTGCGCGTTTGTACAAGCTCAAGCTACTGCTTCTTTGAACATTTCTCTCTGCAGGAATAATGTTATACAAAAATCAGATTCTTTTTGGTCTTTTTTTGGTCGTTTCGTCAACATTTCAGATATTTTACACTGACTTTGTCAATTTTGTAGCTTCTTTATATGACCCATTAGCAAGCGTAATTTTATAATGAACCTTTTACAAAGTTTTCCTCATTTCTTCCCTTTCTTAATTAGCTCGTTAAGAAATTTATGCTCGTAATATGAAATATTCGAAAAGTCGAGTTCAGCGAGAGTAATGCAATTTCTATTTGTTAAACGACCAGCAATTCGTTCGCAAAGTTACAGTGGGTGGTTAAAGGTGGCATGAGAAAGTTAGAAGAAGGTGGGCATGCACCGAGCTTCCTGAGTTCCCATGGTAACCGGATGTGATTGATAACACAGCATATAATTAATTTTAAACGCGCCAACCTAAATGAGCTTCGTTCCAAGGAAATCGCTTCTTCTTCTTCGTCTCGGCTTTCACTTCTTCATCTTCTTCGTCTTCTTCTTATGTAAAATGAAACAACGCTGGTCCAATAGTATCCTTCTCAAATTTACGTCAATATGAATGGATAAACGATTTTAAACATTTACATATTATTTTTACTACCCGGTATAACAGAAAATACCGGAAATTAAGTTAATTTTTCACTCGAAAACCAAAAATAAGGGACTTTTATCTAAGATGAATGTTAGATTTAAGTATAATCTTCCCTACTGGAAAAAGCAGTCTGGATGTAGTATGGATGTAATCTGGATACACTTTGCCAGACTATATCCAGACTAATTTTTCCACGCGGGTTCTAATAATTCTTCTAATAAATTCTTAATAAATTGTTAAACAAATCAAATTTGTTAATATGAACTGAATAATTTAATTTTTATAAAATGTTTGAAAAATTGAATTTTTATCAATTTTTATCCATTTTTTTCGTATAGTAAAATTGGCATAAATTGTTTAAATTGTAGCACTAAATTTTTTATATGAAACTTAAGACAGTTTTATTCGTGCAGAGTAATAAAACGTGAAGAATAATTGTTACTTAAATAAGGGACGATGATTGATATTGCTTTTTTAATACTGTCATAATAATTCCACTCACGTAACATTCAAATTCATATCGGGTTACGTATTCGCAAATAAATGCACAAATAGCAGTATACGTATAATTCTTAAAAAACTAATGTGATTAACTTTAACCTTTTTTTTTGTTACTACACTTGTGTAGTATCAACTTCTGCAGTTCTGCATTAATGCCTTGACAAAGCTGCGAGCTTGTTTTGTCGTTTCATTCAATTTTTTTTGTTTATCTTTCCTGTAAAATAATAGAGGAAGTTGCTGGATTTTGCTGGATTGTTTGAAAGTACCGGAAGTTGGTCTCGTTTGAGTTTGCACGAAGTATGTCCAGGTCTTTGCATCCACAGACCGGGTCGTCGAGTTTTGCGGATGACGCGAGAGAGAAGGAATTGTGGATCTGTGTGGATCATCTATGAGAAAGGTTTTCGTCCTTTTATCCGCAGGAACTGCGGGCCGCCCTCTCGCGCCGGGCAAGCCCGGCGTCTTGGAGCGGGCGTCTCCTGGACGACGCCTCGGATCAATACCAGACGCCCAGCGTCTCATTGGCCCCTTCTCTTAGGTGCCGTGGAAAATCGCCCCAGAGATGATGACGAGGGAGGGGATTCGAGGGGAAGGGGAGAGCTGGGCGCTCGGCGGACCTTTCTTCCTTCCATTTTTCCTCCTTCGCGTGTTTCTACATCTTTGCATTTTTGTTATTTACTCACATTTTTTTATACAACATTTTTTTTCAATTCAGAAAAAAAAATGTTTTTCTTTCAAATCATCTTTTCATTTTCAAACAATTATCGATCAATTTGCTATTCTTTTTCTTTTATTGTTCACCATTTTTTATCCTTCTTCTTTTTATGCTCTTTTTTGTTTGGTTAGGTTTAATTAAATTGTTTGACAAACAAACTTCGGGAATTTGATCGACCCTAACCCCAAATTAGGGTCAGATCTTTTTTATTCCTTCATCCCACCGCTTTTTTTGTCGCCACGGGGCGGGACTTTGCGGGTCGCGTGCCGAACCTCTTTTTTGCCGCTTCTCACCTTTTTACCCTGCTTTTTTTCTCACTCTCTCTCTCTCTTTGTTTCCTTTACCCTTTTTTTTCATTTCTTTTAGCCTCGGGACTCTTGCACCTCGACACCGTATGTGACTTCCCTCGGCTTTTTCGTCGGCTTTTTTCCTTCAGTGGTCGAGGATGGGACACATTATTAGCTTAATAACTTCAGGGGACCTTTTTTAATCCAGACCGCCTGCCGGTGCACAAGACTCGCACCGAGGAAGACTTTAATTAAAAAATAAACAAGCAGCTGGACCTGGTAAACGTGAGAGATTTAAAGTGACCTCTCTTCTGAATACAGGTTGCCAGTCGAGAGACTGGAAAGGGGGGGGGGAGGGGATACATTTGCATTTCGATTTCCGACCGACTGCAAAAGCTTGAAAATTCATTTTGTTCTAGAGCAACTAGATGTGACGGATTAATGGCTTTTGTGTGTGAAATGATAAATTTATCGCCGAATTACGAAATTTAGATGACAGGATTCGGGAAGATTTATGCGCGCATTTTTTTTCTTTTTAACGTTCTCTCTGTTGCCTCTCTCTTATGTACTTTCTGTGCTAATTAAAACATAATGCGCAAAGATTAGGATAATGAGCATTTTATTTGACTCGACAGCTTTTCTCATTTGATTTCAGCGGCTTTTTTCCCTTCTTTTTTTTTTTTTTTATCTTTACCTATATTTATTTCTTTCCTTCCGCTTCTTTTTTTCCGACTCTTATCGTTTTAATTTAAATGACTGTCGGCATAAATTTGCATCGGGAACTTGAAACGTAAAAAAGCATGTAATGAGACACTGATTATAAACAGCGATTCACTTGAAAGCAAAAGGGTGGTATCATAACGCCGTATCCATAAATCGTGTCCCACATCTGGAATGAGACAAAAAAATAAAGGAAAGAAAAAAAAGCGAATGAATGAGGGTCGATGAAAGGAAGTCTCGCTCGGACCAAGCGAAACCCACTGTGTGTCACCTATGGAAGCACAAAAAAGAGAAAACAAAGAAGCATTCCACTTGCTGTGGTACGCCTTTTTTTGCCATCAGGTGTAGGGACTGAAATGACTGGGTCTCCCTTACATGTTCCCTTAGGGTGACAAACAGCTTCAAAAAAAATGAGTCACCCATACTGTATTGTCACACAATGTCGTTTTTTATGCCTGCCTTCTTATGTCTGGACTTACACGCGTGCCGACGTTGCTTGTTTTTTCGACCTTTTTTTTTTTTTTTTTTTCAGAAAGTTATTCAACGATGCACTTCCTGTTGTAATGATACCGCAATATTTTATGTTATGATTACTGGGGAGGAGAAATTAATGGTCCCCATTAGTAATCAGTAATGCATGTTTAAAATGCAATTCATTAAAGTGCAAAATTTATCAGTTAAATAATCAAAAAAGATTGTAACATAAAGTGGAACGTGACTTTAAGTATTTATTAACGATATGGTAATTGTCGGTTCGTTTATAAGGTTTCAAATAATGTGCATTAAATGTCAACAAGTATTAAACATCTGACTCTTGGATGGGGGAAAAAATGATTTTTCTATTGTCACGTTATAATTTTACAATAGTTCAACCTTGAATGATATTCGTCAACAACAGTCTAACTAAATGCATCGCCTGATTCAGAATTGTTCGATATATTTGTATCTTGAATGTCCGTTGCTTGAAAACAGGTCGCTCTTTGCAATGTCAATCTAACGAATCTATATTATAACTTTTGTTAAATAGGCTACCAATACCTATTTCCAGCGAGGAAGTTCTTCTGATTCCGTGCGTTAATGAAACGAAATGTTGAAACCACTCAAACTTTTGCGCACACACAGCATTGGCTGTACATGGAATTTCAAATCAAAGTATAAGGCATTGATGATTGTAAATTCATCCTTATCATTCAACAATTTTATTATTAAACATCATATATACTTATTTATGGAGAATAATGTTACGTTATGTACAAAGCGGATTGGTGAAAGTAAATCGACAATTTTACAGATGTTAGAAATTAGATAAATAAATATTGTTTATTTGTAAAAAAAAAACATTGGTGAAGATAAAATGTGAATATTAAAATTATGTAAAATATTATCTAAGATATCTTGTGATCTAAAGTTATCTTATTTGGATCAAAATCTTATATTTTTGATCCAAATTTATTTTCTGATATCTCAGTGATTATCCAAATTATATCCAAATTTCAAAAGAGTTCGAAACTAAACAACAACTAGAATATGGCTAGACTGTATCCAAACTTCTACTAAACTATTTCTCCAGAGTTATTCAAAATTTATGTTTCAATACATATTTCCATATAGTAGAATACTATACTATAAAATATAAAATTTTTTTTGCATGTAAAATATATTGAAAATTTGTTCAATATATAGAGATCAGCAAAATATGTCCGTAATTTATAAAATATTATGTGACAATGAATATTTCCTGAAATGAGAAATCGTTTAATGAAATATAATATTTGCAACAACAACCGAGTTGCTTCCCTCATGGACGAAAAAAATTTAATTTAACGAAAAGAATTAATTTTATATTCTAAATATATGTCACGTTGCTTGACTTTATATATAAATTATTATATAGTTTTAATATATTTCAAATCAACATAAAATATATATTTCGAGTTTTGTGAATAAATGTATACAATAATATGAAAATTATATATAAATTATTAAAAAATATATATAATTTTATACGAAATTCTGTACACAATTTTTTGATTTATTCGTTTTCAAATGTAAATAAATAAATTTACTTCCATTTTATTTAAAATTAGGAAACTAATTTATCATATATATAAATTATTATTATTTTCCATCCAATCAAACCTTCAAAATACAACGAATATTTAATGCAATATTAGCAAAAATCAAGACAACAAAGGATTATATTTATCATATATTTGTATTTATTTTAAAAATTGATCGTATATATATTTGTAATAATTAATTAATTTAACGTTTTATAATAAATATACAAATATGTCATACATTCATTTATCTCAAAAATAATTTTATATATTGATTTTGTTTAATTTTTCATAATTTTATTTCAAATTTATACGATAAAATTTTAAAAATTACAAACATCACTACAATAAATTTAATATAACCAACAAACTTTAATAAGTTTTCCATGACTATTTCAAAGTTTAACAATCGTAAATGTTCAAATAAATGAACCGACGCTTTTCATGAATGAATTCGATCAAGTTGAAATTGAAGCGTAGTTCGATGCTGGCATCTGCTGGCGAGTGCTGCGCCAACTAGCCAGGAACTGGACTATATATTGTCTCTGTCCATTTTATCGGCCGATAAATTAGAGACCTAAACGGCAATCGATCGTAAAGATTTAGACTTAAAAAAATGCTTGCATAAAATAAAAAGTGTTTAACTAAATCCCATATTTCCATCCCATTCAAAAAATTAATGTTCAAATTAATACAAAAAAATAACTTTTTACCAACAATAAATATATAAAATTTACTTCAAATAAAAAAAAGTAAAACTTATTTAAATTACAAAAAGTTAACTTAACTTTCTAAAAAGTTCAATTAAAAGATTTTGAATTCCGGAAATGTTTCTACAAAGTTGGATTGTATATATAACATTTGGTCAAAAATCAATACTTCAGCGATCGAGTGAAAAAGTCGTATCTACGACTTTGTACATTGAAACAAAACATTTTGCCAACTGCAATGAAATTTGCTTATTTCCGAGCTCGTATAGGTATGCATGTTTTACCATAACATGTAGCTATAAACAAGCAGAGCAGACCTGAGTTCATTGTCCCCTGCTCCGAGAGCGAGCCGAATCTCTCATCCAGTGCACTGATGGTGCGCTCACACTCTTCCGTCGTTGACGACGACGGCGTTGTAATTTCCATCGATTGCAACGACTTAACTTTTGCGATTTTTCATACGAGATATTCCGCGAGCGCGGTCAGTACCGAGGAGCTATTCTCATCAAGGCCATCATCGTTTTCTCTCCCGCCTTGGCCACCTCGATTGCCGCCCGCGTTCTCTCTTTTTATTCTCCCTCCCTTTTTTTCGCACTTCTTTTCTTAGGTTTTTTCAAAGACTTTTGCTACACATGCGATTCATTTAAAGCATCTTTTACTCAGCGTGTATATTTAAATTGCATTACAAAAGGTACTTTCATGTTGAGAATAATTGCAATTTTACATCGCGTTCAAATAACGATCTTTGTTTTGCATTGGATGTTGAAATTAAATTGTTGAAACAAGTATTAAATAATAACAATAAATCAACAAAAAATGATAATTGAAAAATAATAATTAAAACAATAATGGAACAAAATAACGTAACAATTATAATTATAAAATAAAATCATTACAAAGCAAATTAAACGAATTATAACAGTTAGCGATTTCGAATAACGTGAAATGCAAATGAAAAGAAAATAACGTACGTGAAAATGACCAAGTATTAGTGATAACGTGTAAATAATATTGAATAAACCATTAAGTAGCTAAATATTTAAATTATATTAAATAACGTTTTAAAAAATGTGTTGTTAGTTTATAATAATAATAAAAAAGTTGAAATAAAGTACATATAATGCTACAAAGAAAAAAAAAGTTGTGCCTTAAGAGAGTCATAGAAAATAGTGTGAAAATTACTAGCATGTCGATAATGTTGTCATTAACGTAATGCAGTAGAAGAAAAAAGTGAAATAGTGTAAAGTGTTTGTAATGATAGCTGGTACTTCGTATTATCTGTCTCCACCTTTCATATTACTATTAACACGTACTGGCTGCACGTAACCCACGGAAATCTGCACTTCTATCGATACGACTGCAATTTTAATTCCAGTACCCTAATTAGATAATAAATTTAGCAATTTATCTAAGTAAATTGTATTACTGTATAACATTCACTGAAAAGAGATAAATTCAATTAAATGTGGCAAAAATGTTTCGACGCAATTAATTGTGTTTTTTAACATTGCTAATGTGTCTAGAAAATAATTTAACTTCTCAATAAATACAGTTAGTTTTGTTTCGATCTACATAAAATTTAAATATTCCAATTGAGTAGAATAAAAATTTGTTACTGAATTTCTATATAAATTCAATTTAAAATGTTTAAACTTTCTTCATTAGATAAGCATACCCGTACGGAAAAAAATATAAGTCAAAATATATGTCAAAATATATAACTTTTTGCCGCTAAAATATATTTGAAAATATATTTCAAAAATATTTTTTTATATGTAAATATATTTTTGCATATATTCTACAAATATATTTTTACTTATATTTTTAAAAATATATTTCAGAAATATATTTGAAATGTATATTAAATATATAACTTTTTGCCGAAAATATATGTGCACATATTCACATATATTTGTGCATATATTTCGAAATATATTTTGTTCCGTTAGGGCAACAATTTCATTCTTATTTATTATTTGTATATTTTATTGTATATTTATATAAGTTTAAGTATTAAATATATAAGAACTATATATATTTGTTTCGTTAATTATATCATAAAACACTTTATTATATTATATACAATAATAAGTTCAAGTAATCGTGATTCATCAATTTTAACATCGTTTCTTATTCAATTGATTGTGTATATGTATATAAGAATTACAACATGCACTTATTGCATGATTAGTATATTTTTTAATTATTCAACATTAGCCGTAACATGTGCATAACACTCTATACAGTTATTGCATCTATTTAATACTTAAATTGCAAAGAAAATAAAATGCCTAACATCTTCTAAATAAAAAATTCCGCCATAATACCCTCTTTTTATGATCCTTTTCATTTGTGGCGAATTTTTAAACATCGTTGAAACATAATGAACTAACATAATAAATGCATCTCAGAATTAGCGATAGCGAAATTGATAACCCGAAAAAGATAAAAGCACTGAACAAGCATACTTGCGAGTAAATCGCCATAAAGGGTGTATTTCAAGACCTGTTTTTCATGTGCGTGGCAAAAGCAGAAAAAAAAGGTACTAAGTATGTGCGAAATGCGAAACAAGACTACGTAGAAAACCTTGATAAATGTATTACAATTTAATAAAATTACTTCGCGTAACAGAGCACAAAGGAAAAAGTCGATGCACAACAACGTTTTCTTTACAATTTTGCGGCGATAATAATTAAATTTATTCTTCCACATAGAAGATAATTTCGTTCGGTGACTTTTTTCCCCTTTTTTTCTCCTCATACACCACTAATCGTATCGTTATTTTAAATTTGCGTAAACGTGAACTTTATTCAAATAAGAGTCGGATAATAGACAAGCTAATACTTTGTGTTATTGAAGAAAAAGTGACGCAAAAAAAAATGATAAAATAATAACGCAGGTGTAAATTATAGCGCCGTAAAAATATCACTTTAGACCGAATGTTTATAGACTGAAAAATTTATCGATCAGCAAAAATATAAATATTTTTACGCGAACACACGGTAATTTCATTAGCGTAATTAACCTCCGTGTGTGATTTATTTTGCTTTTAATGTCTTTCCTGCGCGGCCATAAACAAGCGAATATTTAGTCACTTGTACAAGGTAAAAACAATGTTGCTGTTAAAAATAGATATTTTTTCATTTTTTTGCATTATTCAACAAATTTTCCTTGAACAGCAAAATTGACCATCAAAATCCATCGACATCACAATCGAACCTTTTTTTAATCCATTATATTATTCCATCTTTAATTATGTGCAAGTTTAATTGCATTACTTATACATATGCATGGCACTTAATGCGTGCATAACATTAAAGATGAGTTCTCCTTTTTTCTCCCGTCCTATCTCTTTCTCTGGCTCTCCGCGTCTCTGCTCCCTTCGATATTTTTATTCTCTTTTTATGGATTGTTCCTTTTACCCGAGTGCATGCACAAACTCATGCATCGCAAACTCAAACCATACCGCACAGTAAAACGCTGTATTGGCAAGCAAGTCCGCCAATTTTAGATGCTTTTCTCCTCGTCTTATTTTTTGCCTTCTTCTTCTCTTCTACTGTACTTCTTCGTCGTCTTCTTCTTCTTCTGTACTCATAAGAGTCAGAGTCGGATGCTGCCATTTTATTTCTCAGTACGTCTTGCGCGGATCGTATTTTTAGGCGTTCTAGAAAACGCCACCTTCCACCATCACCAACTGCTCCTTTTTCCGGGTCTTGGCACGGCATATACACTTCTCTCGGTCTTTGACATAATTGCATAATTACGTCTTCGCGATGCATTAAAAAAAGGAACAAAAGAAGCAGCAACAAAAAATTTTAAGCGTCTTGTGTGAAATCGAAACGGATTGCGGAGAAAAGCGATTCATTTCTTGTCCGAGGAATTTGTTAATGTCATTGCGAGTCGGAGTGGTAATGAAGTATTGTTGCACGTGAATGAGACCCGTACGTTCCGCATGGTTCTCCGAACCTGCGCCGATTGTAAATAGACTTTTTTCACAATAAAAATGAATTTGTTCAATTACTCGATTGTGCAATGGATTATGATATTAAATTGCTATTTTTCCAAATTGTTGCTAAGTGCACGAATCAAATTTTTTGATGTCTCTGATTTTGAAATTGTTCATGTTTTTTATAATCATTTGATGTGTACATTTTAAATTTCAAAGCATCAGTTTTTTTATTAAACAAATATTTGTATGATATTTTGTTGAAAGAATATAATTAAGATTTATAATATAAGATTTTATTAATATTTTTTATTCAAATATTTATAATTATTCATAAAATTATCCAAACGACGACATTTTTTACTTCAAATCACCATCAATCAAGTTACTTAACTTGTAAATAGTCAGCCGCAGGAATTATAAGTTATTTTAATTTGTCGTTTCGATATAAATTAATTAAAAATGAATATATTCAATGGACAAATTCATACCTGATTTGGTCCGCATAATTTATCGAGATATCAAAAAAATTTTTTTTACTCATTTTCAAATCAAGTGATCATGTAATCATTACAATATTTTATAATTAAATACAATAAAATAATAAGTCGCATATGTTTTATTCGAATAAAGTATAACTCCATGTACAAAAATATATATATACCTCTTTTGCATATGCTTATTAAGTTAACTTGAGGTACATGTACTCATTTGTATGAGATGCGCATAATCTCACTAATTTCACTCGCATTAGTACGATAGTTTTGCTACCCCACGTCGTGAATCTTGTCAATCGTTACTTGATTTGTGACTGTTCATCTTTGGATGCAAGGAATGTTTCCCCCAAATTGTCAATATATCCTATCTGTTTATTGGATTTATTATATTTTAAGTAGTACTATAATTCACAATGCTTTCACCTTCCCAAACATCATACTAATCACAAATTTGAAATTTCGGAAATGAAAATCCAACGAAACGTATTTTATTTTGATATTCATTTTTGGAAAATGATTAAAGTTTAGATTATTTATTTAAAACAATGAGAGTAATAATTTTGTACAATCATTCCATTGTAAAATTATACATTTACGAGTGAAAATAATTACAAAGCAATAAACATACAGTTTATTTTTAAGTTTTCATTCTTGAATTAAATCAAATTCAATGTAATTAGGATTTCTATAGGCTTTAACGGCATTCAGTTACACAGGTGAATGTCGGAAATTACTTGATTAGTCGTGGCTTGTAATTATCACCTATATATCGAAAAGCCAATACTTCTGCAAAGATCAAACATAAAATTGTCAAAATGATAACAATTTGATTCAAATTTGATGAAACTTGAAAAGTTTTTCTTGTTTATTTCACTTTTCCATGCTTGCATTTGAATTCGAAATAATGTTAAAATAATTTTTTTATATTCAAAGTTTTGCGATAAATTTCTGTTTATTTATCATCATTCATCTTTTATCGAATTCTGTCAGCATATAGTCTATGTTAATCTGTCGTCAACAGAAATGATTATAAATGAAAATAAAGTTTGAATAAATGTTACCACCTATAACTGAAATTCTCATTTTATTTATGTCATTCGTTGTGAAGTGATAAATTAAAAATAATCACTAATATAAAATACATTTTGTACAATTGTTATGACACTTTAGACTGACGAGCAATTGTATATCTCCCACAAGTTGAGGTATTAATAATTAATTTTGACCGCAAATATAACAAAAACTTGGCAAATAAAATGTGAAATTAAAATAATATATCCACAGAGCGAATTTGCGAAAGAAACTTTGAGGTAGTTGGCGAAAATATTTCGCGATATTTCATATGCAAAATTTCCCATTTATTATAATGAGAATTGCATTTAGTTATAATGTAAATGAATTTTTGTCAGTGTAACGCATCGTTGTAAATCTTTTAGTTGCACGCTGAAAAATCAAGAATAAATTAAATTCAACGCTGAGAAAAGAGTTCATGTTGTATGTTCAATTATATTTGCATAGATAAGAAATACATAGTGAGATTAACTATATTTATGGTCTAGGTTAGCATACTCGCATGTGTAGTATAATGTTGTAATACTCTTATCTTCACTGTATATATTAAAGTTCGTTAAAAACACAACAGATTATAAACAAAATCAAATATCTCGTTCGGCCATCGTAATTACAGACTAACCCCTCACTTTTTGTTATCGAGCTGTCGCGCTAAGGAGAGACGTAACTGAGAAGCCTCAATTATAACACCACATTTTGAACTGCATAATTATTTACTTAGTATTTTGCGGAATGTCTCATTAATAAACAGTTTAGACCGAATCATATGTTTATGTTCTTGTTTTCTTCCCACATTTTCAATGATGTCCTTCATGATGGAAACTATATTTTGAAAATATATGCAAAATTATCTAACTTTTTGCCACTTAAATATATCCAAAAATATATTTTGAATATATTTGTACATATATTTGAAAACTTTCAAAAAAATAATTCTTGAAAACTCGACCATAAAAAAATAAATTATACATAAAATAAAATTTGTTAAAAATGATAACATACAATGAAAATATTAAAATATAATCTTCTGGGTAACGAGAATACTCTCTCTGATTGCTGCAATGTCTTAATTAATTGAAATGAAAAAATATTTTCTCGACATAAAATTGTCTTTGTTATTACACGAATAATAATTAAATATCTGGCATAAAAGCAAGCTGTAAAACTTGAAAATGTTTCATATCAAAAATAACGCTGCGAAAAATATACATATACGATAAATGAATTCACATCAGACAGGGACGATTCACTTAAATGGCATTTTCGTTCTCATTCATCGTGAGTTAGCGCTCTCGCATTACGTATACGTATTGCGAGCATACATTCTTTACGAGAAAATGAAAAACGTCCATTTGATTTAACGTTTACGCGAAACGCAGCCCGTGCGTATATATATTTTATACGTTTACGTGTTTTCGGATGATTTTCTCCACCAAACGACGAGCACTCTCGTCCCACGAGAGACGAAAGAGGGGCGGTTAATGTAAATCGCACGCACGCTCGTATAGTGTGTTTGCAGCTACGGTAATTACAGTCGAGTATACAGAAAACTTATATAAACGGAACTAAATAAAATCCGAATACGCATGCATGCAAATGTAACATATTTTAATTGCTTTTTTCTGTTATCTTTCTATAGTGTTGTTTTCAGCTGATTTTTCTCTCCTTTTTTTTTCTCTGTAATTTACTTGTTTCATAAGTGAGGTTTAATTACGTTTTATGTGACCTAAACATTTTAGTATCAGGTTTATCGGAAATTAATTAAGACAGTGACAAATAAATTTCATCTTTATACTCTATATTTTATATAAAACAGAAACAGTTTATTTGTCATTTTAAGACTTTATCTATAAAATAGTTGTTGTAATAGGTAATAAATAAATATGAATTATATATAAATATTTTAATGCAATAAGCGAATATGAATCAATTTTTATACCATCGTTTGTTGAAGAGCTGGAACACTTGAAAATATCTGTAGAGCTTTTTGTTAATGAAAAGGATAAAAAAATGTGTACTTAATCAAATATTGAATTTCATTAACAATCATCAAAAATCGTTTGACTGACTAAATTCCGAACTTGAATTTCATTTCAAATATAACAGTGTTGAATTTTCTGACAAACGAAATAGTTACGAGTAATGTAAATGTAATGTAATGATTTTACGGGACAATTACATTTACGGAGTTTATGGATTGCTCTTGAACTAACAACATGTATTGACATATCTATTATTTTAAATCGAAGTGAATCACTAATTTCAATTTCACGAAATTATTCATAAAAATTCGGCTCGTATTTTAGAATTCAACTGAAATAAAATGGAAATCAATTATAAAATGGATATTTTTATACGAAAACAAGGTGCAAATAAATAAGGTATAAATATTAAAAAATGCATGATTTCAGTAATGTTCCATTTAAAATCACAGTTTTCCATGGAAACATAATTTTACAAATTTTTTAAATTCAGTATTAGTATCTACAATAATTAATGAATAATATACATATCAAACTTCGAAGTCTTTCATGTTTACATGTTTAACGGAAGAAGGTAATTTTACCTAACACCTTTAAGCATGTGTGCAAGATAAGCGAAGACTTATTATTTTACTCAGTTTCATCTGTACCTATAATGAAACGGTAAAATGAATCATTGATAAAGATTCTGCCATCGTTCATAAGACTATCTAAAATTAACTTTATTCATCACACTTTTACGTCAAAATAAATTACCATACCATTATTTAATAACCATTCATTTTAAACCACAATAATATCTTTATTGTAATAAAAAAATCCCATTTGATTCCAAACCACAATGAATAATATAATGTCATTTTACAATTAACAAATACATTAACAACAGTTTTTGCTTGAATTATTCAAGCGTAAATTATTTGCTCAAATTCAATAAATTCTATGTTCATTAATGCATTAGATCATAAATCATTGGCTTTCATTCAGATTAAATACATTAACACTCGTAAAACAAGCAGTTCGTCACCTCCGAATTAAAAACTCGGTGGAAAAAAAGCATCTCCAACAAAACCAGAAAAATTCCTCTCTGAGCACAAAAAAAAGTCCACACGCTTTTTCTCTTCATTGTGAAGCATCATTTTTCCATCGCGCTTGCTCTGCCTGCTTGTCTCTGTCAGCCATCCTCGTATATTTCTTCGCTGTTCATTTCCTCTTTATCCCACTCCCTGCGGGATACCAGTCCACTCTTTCCAACGCTGTTGGCGTGGCTCGCGCGGTGCATTTTATTTCCTATTCGTGTCCGCTCGTTTTTTTTTGTTTTTTACATTTTTTTCTCTTTTTTTCCTCTCTCTCTTTTTTCCGTTCGTTACGCCCCCGAGACCACCGAGTGATTTTTATAATCTGCTACTTGTTGCTCGCGGAAAACCCGGAAAATAGAGGAAAACAAAAGCCCAGAAGGGGGAAAAAGCACTCCCTCGGTAACGAGGCGTTAGTGGTCGGGGCGAATGAACGCACGCGGAGAATGCGGGGGCGAGAGGGGAAGAGGAGAAAAAAAGGTCGGGGGGAAAAAAAAGGAAGTAAAAGGCACAGCGGGACCAACCGGCCAGCCGAGAGAGGCAGCATCCGCGTTCATATACCGTCATCCCGTGGGTTGCTTTCTCGTGTACAATTTTTTCGCGACATGAATTTTGCCAACTATTAATCATTTATGGCGGCTCGCGTTGCGATTTTATTGTTCGATTTGCTTCATTACGAGGTTTGATTGTAACGTCAATACTCAACAAGAGTCGAAGAAAGCGCGATCGGCAAATAAAGAGGTCGTCTGAAAAATCAAATATACGCGCGCAACGTACGATTTATGATTTCCAATTGTTTTCGCGTGTTTGTTTAACGCGATTGTATCAATTTTCACGTAATAAATAGAAATGCAAACTTTTATTTTTCACGTAACTTATTTATTACAGTCATACTTTTGTTAGATGAATACAAACTTTGTTTCGAACATTTTTAGAGATTAAGAGTTTAATACTTTTGTTGAAAAATATATGAGTGAAACTTGAAATTAAGTGAACATTAAGTTTAACTTAAACTGTTTAAGTATTTCATTGATTTTTATGCAAAATTTGCAAAAATACAAATTGTAACTTCTACATATGGCGGTGCACATTAATTGATAAAAGCTCGTGGACGTTCAATTTTGTATATACATTCGCTATCAAAACATTTCCTTGAACATTTTTTTTCGCGAACAAATTACACGGTACTTATCTTTTACATAAAATTTCCAGTAACAGTAGAACATCGATTTTATCAACATAACTGTATTCTTTTCTGTAAGACCACCCATAAGATAATAAAAGATGTTGATATCATCTAAGTTTCGCTGAGCACCTTAATTATAATACATTCCGTATTCGTCTTCGACATAACCTGCCGCAAAATTTTCATTGAAAATTGTCCAAGTCCGACAAAAAGTGAGCGTCGGTATTGCGACATTCATCTTATTTAAAATACCATATTGTATTCAATTAGACAACACTTAACTATCTCTCTGTTTAACAAAACTGAATTCTTTTTTCACATAACTTATACACGTTTAATAAAAGTCTTATAGAAAATAAAATACTTGTAATAAAATTTACTATACCATTTATGAATCTGGGGACAACTCGACTTATTATGTAACATTTTTTACTATTTATCATGTAATAATTTTCTACATTAATGACAAGTTAACCTCAGATTTGAATGGTATAATATAGAAGTAACAATAACTTTTATCAGAATTCCATTTAGCGTATAAAATTTTTTTCAAATTAGATTAATCATTGATTTATTTATATTTTACAATACTTTTCGGTATAGCATTATTATTATAATAACTCATTTCATTTTCACTAAGTGATTCATGTATAATTTTCAACACCAAATGTAATGCAAAATTATGTGTAATCTCAGCAATACACATAACCAATCTTTTAATTCATCTATGTTACAGCGCTGTCTTTAATGTAGATTGAAAATTACGGTTCGAAGCGTATTAATCCCCGCTACCATTAATCATTAGCATAAATAATGACAGTCGATTAGTCTGACATTTAAATATCATAATCTATAAAAAGGAACTGATAAATGAAAAGAAAATGAAGAAGAATTTCTAGATCAACTAATGATTACATTTATAAATAATGAAACAGTTATCATTATTAGTTTTATTTTGGAATATTGACAAAAATCAATAGTAAACAATTTGCGAATTCGTGTCAAATCACTTTCGATAAGTTTATCATTTACAAACATTTCATCAAATTCTCATCAGAAATACTGTTTGTCATTACTCAAATAAATGTGTACAAACACACCAATTAACATCCAATTAAATGAAATAATTATTGATATTACTTTTATTATTTATTCCTTATTTATTATATTTTTCATTTATTATATATATTAATTTTTTTACAATTAAATTAAGAAAAAAAAACAAAACAAAATAAAAATCATTGGAATGGAAATGCATTAAGCAAAAGCGAATCGCATAAATTGTGCATTTATACAAAGAAGTGTTTTGGCCGCATAAGAAATCGTATTTCATTTATTTTGAGAGTCCATAAAATCTACAGATATTCGCAGCGCGACATGACCCACATAATATGCATATACGTATATCCACGTACATACATGCGTTCATCGTTCGCAAAGAACTGCCGTTATAGAAGCGTTTCAACGGTTTCGTAGAGCGCATTAAATTAGAATTGCTAGTTTCGCTCGGGGAAGATGTAGGCATGGAGAACTTTAGACAGTATCTAGTTAGTACGTATAGAGAGAAGAGTAGGAGGGTTCACATATAAAATAGAGTATACTGTAAAGAACAAATCAACGTTAGTAAATATGCACGCACGTAGATGAGAACACAGTCTTTGGTCTACGCAAATGACTACTTGATTATGCGTATATACTTTTCTAAGCTTTTTCGAAGACCAAACACACACGCCAATTACACGCCTCGGGCTCATTAATTGCTTAAGCGATGATAATATGTATGATTTAAATGAATCATGGGAACGTCTAATTCGATCTTACTCGTACTTGTTGCCGACTTTTTTTTCGGAAAAAATGGCTTATTTTAAATTATTCCAATTAAGTTGTCAAAATTATTTGCAATAAAAACTAGTTCTTGCGTCTAATTATTTTTATTTATTATGAAGGAAATGACAATAAAGTGATATTTTTATTATACCGATGTAATCATTTTGAGCCAATTTTTTTTTTTTTTGAAAGTTGCTTTTATGTCGTGCATAAATTTGTTTTATATATGGCAATTAAGGACCTTTTTTTTTAATAAATAATTTGTCAAAATAAAGTTTTCAAGTTCAATGTATTTGTTTGTTTATTAAAAGAGTTATAGGTTTTAATTAATTTTTGTTCTTTAATGTGAATAATCAAAATTTCATTTCTTGCGCAAAGTGGTAGTTAATTATATGTCACGATGATTGGAAAAACTTTAAAAAGATAATATTCCGAAATTAAGCACAATTTGTTTGTAATATTCCACACACATTCAAGCCAATTTTCAGAATTATGAATATATGAAAAATAAACTTCAATATCATGATTCGTTAACAGATATTGGAAATTAATGAAAGGTAAAATTTACTGGCAATTACAAGGGAATATCAACGAGGGGTAAATGTTGCCGAAAAAAAAATGTTCCCTTCGAATGTATTGTGTTTTACACTGTGAAATTCGAAATGTGATTTCCTTTGAACCAAACGAAAATTATGTGCGTACGTTATTACAACAAAATTACTTTTACAAATCAGATGTGTTTCTGAATATTCTCTCTTTCCTTCTCTCGCATTTACTGTTATTAAATTAAAAGTCAGAAAATATACAAATGAACTAATTAACATTCGCATATTCAGCAAATACAAATTTAATTTATTTTAAAGACAAATTCAAAAAGACTCGCATTAATTTTTATATCCAACTATGATCTTCTAATGAACAATTATTATTTGTTTTTCCGTTTATACAATCAACTTGTTTAATACAAAATATAAGAATAATTGTTTATAAATAAAAAATGATAAAAATTATTTGTATGTTTTGTTGGAAGTTGTACTTTGACAAAGTAAAAATGATTTCAAGTGTCGTTTTTCGCGAATTACCATTTGCAAATCTACACACAACAGAGCCATTCCTCTCCCAAAGTGAAACGCAACGAAGCGTACATGGCACGAGAGAGCAAAGGAGAGAAAGGCCTACGACTTGCTTCTAGTCAAAGAGATACAAGCAAATATATAGTGGGAGAGAGGAAGCGGGTGGCAGGGCAAGTATGTACGACTCGCTGTGCGAGTGAGACGAATAACCAAACACAAGAAATACGTAAGAGGAAGCGCGCTCTATCGCGGGGGAGTCCGCGCGAAAAACTCCCCGTCCCGCGACCAAAGCCCAAAAATAGAACATATGGTTCCGCAAAATCTTGCGGCCATTAAAAAAAAGATGTTGACTACCATTTTGTTTTTCAACGTTATGCACCATTGTAATAGTCATAGTTAAATAATAATCATAAATTTAAGTATAATGTAGTAATGTTTTTGGTAAAAAGATTTTTATTTAATTAATAGAGTAAAGTAAATTGTTTGTATTAATCGCAAAAAGTAAAATTATTATATAATTTTATATTTAGAAGAAGATTACGTTTTTTAATTTTTTGAGCAACTTTTTATTTAAATTTTTAAATTAAACTTTTTGAAATTAGTATAACATTTTTGATACAATAGTAGTAAATTTATTAATATCTCAGTATGTGATATTTTCTGTTAACAACATTTACATATTAGAAACAAGTTTATTATGGAATTAATTTCACTCTGACAATTGAAACCGATATACACAAAAAATACACATAAGATATATGTCAGATGGTCATTCCAGTTGCTATAATATAATTTCAAAATTGCTTTCCTGAATCTTAGGCTTAAATGACTTAATTAAAAAACGTCAATTATTTTACCATCAAGCATCTTTAAATTATTTTAAGCATACATTTAATTTGAACACAATTTTAATTCATCTGTCAAACTGTCCATTACTGAATCTTCCAACTGACGTATGCGTTCATCGTAACAATAATGTAACTTATGTCGTATTAACTTCAACTTCATTTTAATATATCGTAAAATATTATTCCCGTGTGAAAATTAAACTTATATAAATGAGTTGTTGATTTTGACAAAGGGCTCTAAGTCACATTTTCATTGTTTTTCTCAAAACTATGAAAATTTGACTTAGAAAAGAAATAGTCCAATAAAGATTTATTACTTGCACTTGAAGTCCTTTATCAATTTTTTAAATATGTTTATATATATTGTTTTAAATATGTTCTTTCGTCACATTTCAAATTTCATTTTTAGAGTCATATGTTGACTGAACCCTTAAAGTGATTTTTCAACTTTTTTTTTTCAACTAATGGTGAACTCATTCGAAAAATGAATTTAACATACAATTCGACTGAAAAATCACCTCAAGGGCCCTTTTAAAAATCCATGACTCAAATACACTCGTAATATTTCTTTTATTTTTAATAATAAAACAAAATTGTTTCCATCAATAAAAAACCTCTTCATTTCCGCAATGCCACAATTTCATAACTCAAGACATTTGCGGAAAGCAACAAGAAAACACAGCGCGATCAACCGAGCTCGTTGTTATACGGTCCTCCTACACTGCGCTTTCCCCAGTGTGCCCCACTGTCTATGATCCGCGCTCTTTTTCCGCGGGCTTTTTTGTTGCGACGCTCTCGCGAAGTTCTCTCTTTCTCTGGTCCCCCCTCGCCCCCTACTCACTTGCGCTTGAGCCGGCGCGTCACGAGCGCCAATGAGTGACGTGGCATGCGGCGCGCATGCGCGCGGGCGAGTCGCCCGCGGTCCCCACCGCCCCTGCAGCGAGAAAGGTGGCGTGCACGCACGCCAATGCAAAGCAGCGTGTACCGCATTAGATGCATTTCTAAGCCGCGCCACAATAAATCCGCACCGAAATGCAACGAGGCGCGCGCTAATCGCGCGCGAGGGGGGTGTCCGCGACGCGCTCGCATCACGCGGCGCGCTTTTGTCACGCGGTCGGCATACCGCGCCACCGAGGGGGGGAGTGCGTCTCTCTCTTTCTCTCTCTGTCTCTCTGTTTTGCTCTCTATCTCTCTTTATCTTCAGGAAACACAGGAAGAAGAGTGCGGAAGTCGTCAGAGTTCGACCCGAGGTTCAAGTGCGAGCCTTCTTCTTCTTCTTCTTCTCCCCCCTCCCCTTTCTTCCTCCGTCTTCCCCTCTTCCCGTGGGACGTGACTTTTTTTGCTTTGCCGCACACGACTTTTCGGGTTTTCCGCACGCGCCGCAGTGACACGACCGATGACGCGAGCTCGCCGTCGGCCACGCGTGCACGCCTTTCGCTCAAAGTGACCGTGATTTATCCAATCCGTTCCAATGGACGCGCACCCGTTCAACGAGCCCGCGGGTTTTCGGGTTAAATAACGATCCCGTGCACGGGATCGTCAAGTACCTGCGACCGGCAGGTAAGCTGTTACAATTTTGCTGTGTATTTTGACAATTTAACAGTACCACAATACACCGCTAAATCGTGTAACTTTGCCGATCGAAATCGGGTATTTACGTCTCGTGTCAAAGATCATTTTTATCATTTTTGGTGGCGTCTTACTGTACGTTTACTTCTACTACTAAATTCTTTTTTTTTTTTTTTTTTTTTTTTTTTTTTTTTTTTTTTATTGTTGACCATTTTGAAATGTATTGTGCAAATTGGCAAAAATTAGTTAGCACAGTCGAATTGTATCACTTTGATTCGTGGGAGAAACATCAACAAGTTCAAACATTTATTTGATCAATGATTACGAAAACGTGTACACATTTGCAATGAGCAACTGGAAAAACACTTTGCAAGAGATGTATATACGCGATTTGAGGGAAAGTAATGCGGGGTCCAATCATCGCACAGTAGGAATGACAAATTTCCCGACGACATTCAAATGCAACGTCAAATAACGTTCACATTTTTTATCTGCTTAATTTATTCTCAAACACTCGTTTGTCTTTACAGCTGCTTCTACCATTACAAATTGCAGCATCCCATTTTCTATTTATACTAATAATTTTTACATTTTTCCTTCACTTATCGCGATTATAATATAACTGTTTTGTCAAATTTGCATTAAAATGTATCTACCAAATTATTTTTTAATTACTAAGAGTATTTTCATTAAAACCACTTTTCAATGCAAACAAAAAATGCAAACATTTCAATTTCATATTTGATATAAATTAAACGTTGTTTTAAATAAATAAATTAATGCAATTGAATGAATACACGAAAATAATCCAACTAATTTAATCATTTAACCGACTTTACAGCACAAAATTGACGAATTAACTTAAAACGCAGTACGTTGAAAGAAAGTGCAATCTTTTTAGTGTCGTCGGGGAATTGTTAAATTGCTCTACTTTTCTTTCAGCGTGTTACCATGTTCTAAGCTTGTCTCATGCTAACTAATCTCCGGTCTCTTTCTGACGCGCTCTAACGCACATCTAACCAACATTAATATTCCTTGCTTACAGAGCCTTGACGCCGCTTTTGCCGCTAAAGTCAGGATCGAATGCAATTTGTAAAAAATGTGACAAAAAAAAATGTTCGCTTCAACTGGACGCAAGTCACCCACACATGCCAAAACAATGTATGCCCAGCGACGCCGCATCGTACCGTAGTTTGCTCGCTCAACTACTTTGCCTTCTTAACCATCCAATTTGCGGTTATTCTGTGAAAAATTTTTTCGATTGCTGATACTTTTTTTCGAGATTTTGTTTTTTGTTTTTGTTTGAGACAATCATTTCGCCGATGTCTGTGAAACTAATACGAACACGTACAAAGCTACGATCAATGCATTATACACATTAATTACGAGTGTACAAGCACTCGTTACATAAGAATAAGTATGCTGTATGATAATAGTTACCAGCGGATTTGTGTTACCGGAGGAATAATGATGTACGTCGATTATGTATGACAATGACAATATGAATGGGTTGATTTTTCGATCGAATGATGTTTACCTTGTTTCCATGTCTTGTAAGTTTCACATTTTTTGTTTAACATGAATGCTTGATATTATGAATATAATTAAAGTGAAATGAGACTGCGAGATGATGAATGGTTTATATTTCATTTCACGGAAGATGAATATTTGCTTTAAATTGAAGCTTTCTGTATTATAGATATTTGATGTTTGATATAATAATGATACCTTTTCTAGTAATGCAGTGTTTTTAATTTAATAATAAATAATATGCGAACAATAATTAGCGAAGTAGAACTGTGGTTATGTATGTAAAATAAACAGTCGGTTCACATGCAAGCCTATACGTGAAATTGATTTAAATTTATTTTTATCGCTGAGTTAATTGTATTTGTTAAGTAGGTGTTGTAGTGTCAGGAGTTGAAAATAATAAGAAAGTAAAGTTTTTTTTTACACATTTTTTGTAATATTTTATACACTTTCGTGATTATATTATTATTAAGGTTTATGATTATATTTGTTTAATGTATGTTACATTAAATTATATGTCATAAAAACGGAAATTTTTCGATACTAACATAACTTTTTGAAATAATTTGATATTAATAATAAGTGTGAATTATTTACTTCTACGGTTAATATTAAAAAGTATTTTGGCAAGCAATGTTCATACACGTCGATTTGGCTGAGATTATGTGGTTATTGAAATTTGATAAATAATCTGCTAAAATTGTGTGTCTAATTAATTTAAAAATAATGCGAAATTACACTTAATTAAAAAATGATTATATTTAAAATCATCAATGACTATTCATCGATTAATTATTAAAAGAATCAATTTGAATGTGAAATACCACTTTATGTTTCGAACTATCATTAAAATGCTCGACTAAGTAATTAATCAACGTCAATTGGACAACTTTATTTTCAATGCCGAAAATATTTCTTTAACAAATCAGCGACAATAATTTAAAACAGCTCACGTTTATAATGAAATAATGGATAAATCGAATCAATCGCCTTAATTAAAATTTTGCGCGACGGGAAATCACGCGAATTGATTCGTAAAGGCCACCTGAATGGGTACTCAAATTTGGAGTATAATGTCACACGGGTAGGGGGAAGAGAACGATTTGCTGATGTGGTAGCACTGACGTGAGTCAGTATTATAGTAGTAATAGTGACCGTTGGCGAGAATATCGGTCGACACATAACGTCGCTCGGTGCGACCTCCGCAATGCCTTGTCTGCTGACACCGCCTAATCTGTAATACCGGAAATACGACGATGCCACTCAGGGTGTAACGATATGCCGGCCGCGTCGATATATCGAGCGAGATGTATGCGCTGACTTTTCTTTTATCACGAGCTGCGGACAAAGCGACAGAACGCACCAAGGAACCCTCTCGACCTCGACATCGTCCAAGCTATCTCTCTCTGTCTCTATCTCTCTCTGTTTCTCTCATTCATTCTCTTAGTCTTTCTCTCTCCCTTGTTAATCGTGCGGAACAATCGATCGATTGCCAAACCATAGAACAGAGACGAAATCATGCCAATGGGATTTAATGAATTTGCAATTATTTTTTTTATTTTAAATATATAATGAATAATAAAATAATTTCATTTTTGGGAACGATTTTTTTATTCTCTCATGAACGATAAATATATACGTTAAATACAAATTAAAGTGCGATTTTTAGGCGCTTTTTATGTATAAGAATATAAATTTTATATATAAATGTATTTGAAACATATATTAAATATATTTTTATTTTATATTTTAAGTATATATTAAAAATATATACAATAACTATATGTTTCATTTATATTATATATATTTAATATATATTTTTTCGTTATTTATACATATATTTTTGAAATATATATATATATATGTACTTATATTATATTGTTTTTATACACATTTAAATTGTATGTAATATAACTATTTTCTTTGAAAATGAAAAATAATTAATTGATAATTGAACAAAAATTACAGGAAAAAGTCCTATACCATCTAAGAATTAACACATATTCATGTCATTTATATTAAAAAAAAATCCAAAAAAATTTAATATAAGTTGCTAAAATTTTTAAAAATTTGTAATGCACTTACAGTAAACTTTACTTTCAAAACTAATTACTTTTCTTAAATTAGTGTAAGACTTTTTTCAGTATATGATCCGATAAGTTTAGATTCTCATATAATATGGTACTAATTCCTATAATTCTAGTAAATATTAATAATTTTCTTTTGCGTTTAGTTGACTTTTTTTTATAAATTATTATTATAAGACACTTTTATTATTATAATTTGTATTATAATTATACCTGAAAGTAGGACTACCTTGTTATGTCTTGTTTATTAATAACGAAGTTTAAATTCAAATTGAAATCTGCAGAAATCAAGGAAAAGTTCCACTTATCAACTAGTTTGACATAGCCAGTTTCTAATCGTTGACTAAATGGATGATTTAATCTTACCAATGGATTTCAATATCATTACGTATGATTCATATTTATTTCAACCGTCTGCATTATTCCTATAAACTATAATAAAAAAAGGTAAAATAAAATACATTTATTTATTTATTTTTCATTATTTTTGAAAATGAAAAACGATCGCCATAATTTTGAATTTCAGCTTATATGTCAGTATTATTTTAGTAATCTCAGAGAAGTTGAATATAATCCGATGAAGCGAAACAAATACGTGCGAATATATATATACAAATACATAAAACTGACTCTTCTGCGCAGTATCCGAAAAACGATAGGCCGATTTACCGGTGACACTTGATATTAAAACATACGCTATAACAAAACTCGATCGATCGTCGTCGTCGCCGATTGCCGATTGCGACGCGCATCTCGGAAACCTACGCTGCGCTATGACGAGATTAGCATCCGGTTATGATGACGTTCAACATGCGTAAAATTATTGTCCGCTGTATTTCACTCCAAGTTGCGTATCGACGGCAAATAACGAGCAGTCGTGATAGAGCGCTCTATTTACCATCAATATGCACCAACGCGTCTGCGATGATACCAAACATTACGCGTTTTAAAATCACATTTTACAACAGCTTTTTCCCCCTCTGTCACCCTTTTTCATAAACGACACGAAAATTGGACAAAAAGCGGCCGCTTTGTGGTTGCTATTTGCATTGCCATTACATTTTTACAACGTCAGATTAAAAAAGGATTACCCTCGTGGCATAAGTTCAACACTTAATAAGAACGAACGAAATCTTATCATTTTTTAATGAATGCAGCTCGACTTTAGCTGCATGTTAATTCGACATTTCAACGATATTTCGTTTAGCAACAGCGAAATTCACAGTGTACGTTATTAATATTACATTCCGCACATCTAATCGGATTTTTAATCCTATAATAATACCTTACTGAAATATTTATAAACTGTATTTATTGAATGCTACCGCTGAACGGGATCAATATTTGGGAAAATTAATTAATGTTAATGAATTTCCACGCTAGAAAATTTCATGTTTCTAAGAATTAATGCGGTTATTTATATGGTTTTGTGTTATTTATTTTATTTTTTTTATCAAATGGGTTCATTAAATTAAATTTATAAACGGTTAATTATCTATTGCAAAAATAAGAATTATTAGGTAAATTATTATTATTATTGAAAGATAAAACAAAGAGTCAGTATTTGAGTGAGAAAATTCAAAATACATTAACATTGTAATTTAATATAAAATCGCGATTTTGTTATTTCGACATTTCATGATAATTTTGGAATTAAACGCTATATATCACGAATAGATGAATTAAAAATATTTTATCGCACATACTCAGGCAACAGATACATGTATATTTATGGTACTTGAACAGTTATTGTGTTTAATGGTGTTTTTAATGAGATTCAACAGAAATTGTATACATTTTAACGGAAAAAGTTAAAAATTAATGATTTTCCTGCAATATTGATTTTTAATTTTTTTATATATATAACTATTCACTACAACAGAATTTACTTAATAATTCAATATTCAACTAAAGGCTCTAAATTTCCATGTATGTTTTGCCTGAGAACGATCATAATAATAAATTATTCCCTCATTATGATGTTCGCAAATATCGTACAAAACATTGTACATTTATAAAGAAAATAATGTTACCGAAAAATATTTTAGAACAAATATTAATTCTGTAACTCAAAATTAATATATAGCTAAAATTATTTGCATTGCTGTTTTCATATTTCAATGAATTTGTTTATATATTCCCGTTTAAATTTTAATAACAATTTTAATATTAATGCTTTAAACAATATTAAATGTTGCATATTTTTTTCATCAATTGTAGCAAAACATTGTGGTTTTTTTTCAAGTCAATACCATTTCAATCATTTACAAATTCATTTGCTTGAAAATATCACGTAAAATGATTTAGCCAGAATCATTTTATCGTATTGATTTTAACCATTTTTATTACAAAAACCAGCAACGATTTTAATTAAATTTAC